>CAXIVM010001589.1:0-35960 GCA_964035705.1 Porites rus | reverse complement strand
TTGAAGGATGTCAGAACACAGTCCAAAACATATCCCAGCCTTTATGCTACTAGATAATGTGCCAAAAGCAGACTTGATGCCAGAGCAAATGTCGGAGCATTGTCTCAGTGCACATATCACCCAGCGTTTGCCAGGATGGTCTCTCAATACATGTGCCCTACCTTCTTCTAGATTGCCTTTCAGGGTGGGAATTGCTCGAGCTAAAGTTATTGTGTTTCCCACTTTTTGCCTCAGGAGTCTGATGAGCTATTGATGTATGCTGCCGACGTGCAGGCCCCGTGCTCTCCAAAGTCTTGTGTAGCGCATGGCCAAAGCTATCGCTTCTTAGTGGTGCTGCTTGAGCACCGCTCCTTGTTCGTCTGTGCTTCTGGATTAGTTCGTCAGAATCCTAAATTCAGTTGCTTTGCCAATTTCGTGAAGAAAAGAAGAACAAAGTACATACCGTGAAGGATCGTCGTATGTTAGCTGAGTTGTCGTCTTTCTCAAGATGATTTCGTTCTCATCACTTGGCCTCAGGAACGTGAAAAGTCTCCGATCCATGAGGCTGGCATGGACTCGGTGTGGCAAGCAGGTTAGGAACTGATTGCGCCAGGTGAAATTGGCAGAGCAAGCAGGTGTAGATCGACGTAGCAAGTGTCTTGCAAGATGCAGATCCATGATCAGCCTAAAGTCCACTGCGGAGAATGACAGGTTCCTGTTCCTCCATCCTCCACGTTCGTTGCCTTTGGGTTGTAGGCATATGCGGAGGGCCAGACCATCTCCGCAAAGGTCATGGGCATCCTGGCTTCGCTCCAATTGGTTGTTGAGGGGGAACAATCAATGCTTAATTGATGGTCTTTTCCTTTCTGATTCACCCAGAAATAGTTGGAACCCTTTGTAAAGGTGGATCGGTGAATTCGATGCATCTTCTTTGCCTCTTCTCAAAGGTTGTGACCTCCCCCTCAATTTAAAGAAGGCATGTGCGATGCCTAGACAGCCTGGGTTTGGAATGCCGAGCACGTGTCGATCGCACCCCTTTCATGTGCCGACAGATGACGTCAGCAGATGAGGTTTCCATGACGACTTGGAGTCCTGGGGTTATCGGAACTTTCCCGTCAACAGCTGAGACGCATAGACCGAGACAAGTTCGCCAGAGGCGAAAAAAAAAGATGCAGAGACAAGTTCACCAATCTCACAAAGGAAAGAACAAAGAGCACAAGAAAATGTAGCTCAGCAGTGGAAAGCGCATTCTTTGACGAACTTCAGGTCATCACTGATCACTTCAACTTCCTGGTCTACGGGGTGGATCTTGCAGTGCGCAGCATCAGGCAGAAAAACGACAAAGAAAAGGGAAGGGCTGAGCGGCTGAGCTGCTACCAGGAGCAGTCACTGAGTGGTCATCAGTAGCCACTCCGGACTTTAGCAATGGTGCTGGTTTGGAGAAGGATTCGCCTGCCCACTAGTATGGCCCTTTATGCGTGAGAAGTTAGAACATCAAAAGAAAATGCAAACCAATCCTATGAATGTGAAGCAAAATGTGAAGCATAAGGTTGAGAAAATATCGAATAGAAAGGTTTAGAACATGATGATAGTGTATGATAGGTATGGGTACTTGACAGCAGTTGAGTTGCTTTAAGTAAGAGGAGCCCACTCCAGATCATTTGTGCAGCAGACGCCATATCAATCCATATAGGTCAAACAACTACAAGCAATGGCCTCCAACCTACTAGCGATGGCCTCCAACCTAATAGCGGGAAAGAAAGTAAACAAAAAGAATAAAACATGGAAAGGTTCCAAAGAAGTGCTCTTTTTAGCCTGGCCAGCCGTAGGTGGTTCCAGTTCGGCTTCGCGGCATGTTGGCTGGGCTTCCGCCTTTGCCTTTACGCCGTCATGTAGCACCGGCGTGTGAGGGTCCAGATGGTTGAGGGTTTTCAGAGCATTCGGCCGGATTCGTCAGCGGTTCAGAAGCTCAGCTCAGCATCGAAAAGCTTGTTGCAGAGGTGGTAATAGAGCTTTCGTTTGGTTTGTTCGGGTTCATAACTGGCGTAAAATCAAATGAACACAACTTGTTCATGGAGGCAGGCTCTAGCAAAGACAAGTCAAGTATAACATGCATTGATGCGTTTTTCCAGACCGTTTCATACATGCACTGAAACATGTTCCACGCATTGGTCAGGCGAGCTTAGATTTCAGGCTGTGCTGTTTGGGTATATAGTAACTGTTGCTTTGATGTTTGTTATTTGTGTGGAGTGACTGTTGTTTGACAACAGTAATTCTGCATGTTGCACGTTCCGTCGTTCTCGGGTGCCAGGTTACTGCCGGCCTTTGTTCGCATTATGCAACTTCTTTGCATTCATGTGAAGACTAATTTGAGACTTTGGAATAGACTCTAGACTGAAGTGAAGAAAGTGAAGAAACACTGGGTGAGTTGGACACGTCCCAATTCGATCAGATCGGATTCACGAGGCTTACCTATTATCATGATCCACGAATTCACCGGCGAATTCGCTATGGTCCTGCTGAGCGGGAGTATTTGGATATCTACGTGGCAGCCCCGATGTGAACGGCGAGCCTTCGACCAGCTTTGTTTTCTTCGAGAAGCACTAAGGTTCCCAAGGAAGCACTGGAGAAGGGCGCAAAAGTCCCGGTGCCTTGAGAAAAGTGGATGTGGACGTAGACTAGAGTGGACAAGACGAAACTCATATTATGAGTATATAACCTTCTTTGATGTTATAACTTATACATGGTGCGGACATGCTTTTCGATCAAAAGCCTTTTCAGTTCGCTCGATGAACAGGCCATCTTTTGTTTCAGAATTATATGCCCTTATACTGTTTTCCTATGCAGCCTAATCATAAATATGATGTTGTGTTTTTTAATCACATTTTATCAATATACTATCATAATCTCGGTGGGACCAATGTCGGTAGGGTTGGTCGGGTTACGGGTTGGTAGGTGGTGATCGCTGTGATGGGTGGCGCTTTCATCATTGGGCACCGTGGCTACAACGCGCAGCTGGGGCTTCGGCTGATGGAGCGACGCTGAGCGACGCGCTGCGTGGGTTCATGAACCCACTGCGACGAACATCCTGAAAATGGCTAACAGTGGCCAATGTGCTTGGCACACATCCTGTAAATCAACGTTGTTCCAAAAAAATGAGGCATGGAAGCTTCTGTGTGTGTGTGTGTCTCGTTTTGTGCGAGGGATTTGATGATCGTCCATGCTGGACACATGAACAAATCAGTGTCGCCAAAGTTGTATGTTAAACCGTGCTCCATTGCTGAAACATGCTGAAACCAGGCCTCATTTGAATTCATCCTAGAAGGTCCCGTGAAAGTAGTGTTTTGACAAAAACCTAACAAATCGAACTATATACTGGTACGTCATCTCCTTTCTTCAAATGTCTCAGAGGAGTTTGGCATCATAACGGTTGGAGTCGACTACCGCAATTTTCCAAGGCCAGCCTTTGCGAGCTTTGCTTGTTTGTACAAGACAGTTGCTTTTGACTTGAATCTGGCTGGTCATTCTGTGGGCTTCAGCTGCAGGGGGTGCATCCCAGACATGGTGGAGGATGTTAGCCGTGGTGTCCGCTGGGACCGGCTCTCAATGAGCATGAGCTGAGCTACGATTTGAGATTGCGTAAGACATTACCGTAAGACATAGGCTACGCAGCTACGCACAAACGATCTCGTAGCTCCAAGGTTTTCCAAAACATAGAGCGCTACGGTGGCGACATCTCGAATGTGCGGCTCCCAGTTGAAGTCAGGTTGTGTTGAGGTCAAGTCTTGGAGCCGGGTGTCGGTGTCTAGCCGGGGTGGTTGGTGTTTGCGTGTGTGTGATTTAACCATTTACATGAAGGGACTTGTTTGAGAGGTTACCAAGGTGGCTCATCCTGCTGGCTTGATGGAATCTGCGGGGCTGTATCAGTATGCCTACCTCATCCTTCCACCTGCATCCTACTGTACAGACCTTTGGGTTGATGTTGAACTGAAAGTAGCTAGATGTCGGATGTAACCACATGGAACCTCACTTCTCCATTTTTGAGCATCTGCCTTGTAAAAGCAAGCCGAGATAAGCTATGAAAACTTCAGCTCTCTTCTCATGTCATGCAGACATATGCAGACCGCGTTTCCTTGTCACTATGTTTTCACCGAAGTTGCGGCCAAAGTCCTAATGCAACTCCTTTTTTGCCTCAGGTGATGCTCATGGGTCAAAGCGCCGGGGCGCACCTGGCCGCTATGCTTTTGCTGGAGCACAGTTTGTTGGAGGCTGATGTTTGTACAGTGTGGGTAGAAATTGCAGAATGTCCACTACGGTCTAGAATGACAGTTCATTGCAATGAGTGATCACTCATCAGTTCCCTGAAATGCATTCCTTTGAGTCGCCTGTTCAGATTCTCGAAAAGCTTGAAAGCTGCACGATCAAGCATTTCGAGCCGAGATTGCAGGCAAAGCACATCGCTGATGGGAAGGACTTCAACGACAACTGGTCTGTGAAGGACGGGTTTGACAAAGCAACTCTTGGCAGTTGGTAGGGAAGGGCAGGATTTGCTACAGCTCCTAAGTCCCAAGTGCTCCAGGAGGCCCAAAGTGAAAAGTATGGGTAATTAAACTTAATTCGAATTACTTTTGTTTGTTATAGCAAAAATTGTTACTACTAGTAAGGCACTTGTTACTAGTAGCGATGTACTTGTTAGTAGCGAACGGCACGGATGGTGAGGACTTGCAAGCTTTCCTGGGCATCTCAGGACCATACCATTTGGACTCTTGGACGTTCGAAGTGGATATATTATGCATATGCCATGCGGCAATGCCATATCACGATATTTCTTGGCAGAATAGGAGAGCCTGGTGTGTGTGAGGTGTGTGTGGAGACGTCATGAGATGTCCAATCAGCAGCTCGCTAGTCTCAAAGTGTTGAGTCTTCGACTGCACTGAGGAGAAGCTGGGCCCCCACTTGTCTTCCCGAGGGCTTTACCCAGGCTCAGATCCTCGATTTTTAGTTTGAGTCTCTTCCTGGCTCAATTTTCCTGCCTGGGAGCCCATTCACAGGAGAAATCCCGCTCTGGATCGTGAAAGTAGATGAAGTCACGTTCACGAACTGGCTTTGTTTGAATTTGAATCTCGATAATTGTGTGCTCGATTAATTGTATGCTCGAGAAAAGAGCCGGCCAATCGCTATACACATTCAGAAAACCATTTGTGCACCATCCGTCAGGCATCATGACCCACATGACCGCTGGGGATTTGCCGGGCTGTTCCCCAGAAGCGCTGCTGCAAAACAAGGAGCAGAGTTGGTGACGCGCATGTGTATATATATATATATTGTTGTTGTTTTTTTAATCTTGTTTACTGTAGTTTGTTTACCTTCGAACTTGGATTGGTGCAGGAGTGGAAGGCCCCGACGTCGCAAAGCAGTTGAACTCTTCGGAGATTTTATCCCAAATGGCAGTTCCTGTTCTTCATGGAAACTCCAAACCTTTTCGTGACTCCGGAGGGATGTTGCTTGGACAGCCTCTTGGGCCTCTTGGGTTCCACCACGAGGTTTCTATGAAATCCTGCCAGGCTTTGGCATGAAACAGAAGCGAGACTCTAAAACACAAAGACAAGTCTCAAAATGAAAGATATAGAAAGACCATGAAAGACCATAAGGAATATGACTATTCTGAAACATGACCAACGGTTCTATTTGGGAATGTCTTTTGTCCAGGCCGTTGGAAAAGCTGCAGCTAGCCAGCTGCCTCCCTTGCATTTGTTCCATGGAGATTGTGACAAGGCACCTCGAACATTTGGCACCAGAAGCTACGTTCGTATCTTCTAGCTAATAGTAGAAATGCCCTTGTTCCTAGTAGCGATGCCAGGCTGTGCCTGTGTGGTCCTCGGAGCAATTTGCCGCCGCGCTGAAAGATGCGGGTGCAAAAGTGGTTTTGGATGTGCGCAAGGGCATGACGCATCTCGGACAAACGGCTGGAGATGTTAACTGGATTTTTTCGGATGTGTGTGGTTGTAAATGCAAGTTGGACAAAACAACAAAATACAGCAGGAAAAGGACGTGTGAGTCTCACGAAAGGAACGTCAATTGATATGTGGATGGCTTCACGATGCTTTTTCTATCGTTAATTTCAAGAAAGCAATGCTTTTTTGCCAGTGCTTCAGCCGTGCCTTCATGGCTTGTTTTCAGAAGAAAAAGGATGAAACAGGTGTGCGTCATTAACACTTCCTTTGAGGCATACCTACCCTGTGGTCGAAGGTCCTATGAGGCAAGGCTGTGAGATGCTGTGAATTCTCCATGTTGGTAAAAGATGAAAGAGCTGATAGAGAAAGAAACAAGAAAAAACATAATTCTCTCTCAAAGACTCTTACAGACATGTCTTTTCTTTAGACCCTTGTTTGCATTCCAAGTAGTGAGAGTTAGATCGCTAAGTCCATTTCCCGCGAATCAGACGTTCAGCTGAAGGCTTTGAACTTTGAACCCGACCGATGTCGTAAGGTGTTCATCCATTTGCGTACAATCAGAAACGATGCAAAACCATAAGCAGTACTTCAACGGTTTTGCGCAAATGGAGGCGACATGATCCACAGGTTGAGCATCTTGGAGGACAAAATCAGCGCCCGACAGATCCTGTGGTGCCGGCAACGGGAGTCACAATAGGTAATTCCCGCAATGGGTAATTGACTGCACAACAATAAGTTACAACCCTTAAGGTCCTCACTTTGCAAGTTACAGCCGCAAGGCTGAGGGTGCAGTTAGCCTTCAGTGGCGACACTCGATTGTTCGAGAAAACTCGATGTTTTCACGTTCTCCACCTTTTCTTGTTAAACAAAGGCCTGGTCTCCCGTCTTCCAAGAGTAACACCCGAAGAAACCTAGATCTTTCCAAGTTGCCAATCAGCTTCTTTGGTTCCTGAGACATTTTGAGGATGTAGTGTTGGCGGTATGGTTGCGAATGTTTGAAAGACCCCGACCCCCAGGTTGGTTCTGCCCATGATGCTGGGCACGGGGGCAGAGAAGCGGATCGCCGAAGAGAAGCAGCTGCCGCTCAGCTTGAGGATCTCACAGTTCTCACAGAGAATGTGTAGACTTCACACTGTGAAGGGATGTTTAGGATGTTTGCATTGACAAATTTCGATGGAGGGTTGCTACATTGGCCAAGACAATGTATGTTCACTCTGTAGGCAGCAGGACATTGTGCGGGTTATAACTTAGTTGGTGTTACAGCTAAGTCGTAAGTCCCTATGTGTCATTTGGGCAGCTGAGCCTAATGATTGTGTTGAGAATTTCCACAGTTGATCGATGGTTGGCTCTTCCGAAGGATTTGGAGGATAGAACCCTAGCGAGCTTAAAGTCCTTAGCGCCACAGTCAACCCCTGTTTTCGAAGGACAGTGAACAATTCTGTTGGGCTGTCAATGTCCAAAAGCAAATTGCTTCATTTGGGCCAATCCCATTCATATGTCTTCATATTGTCCTGGAGAAGACATGATTACCATGTACACAGATGATGATCACTCACGCCCCGCCACGGGAATTGGGAGGATGACGGATGGCGGCGGGGCGGATTGAAAGTTAGGCCTCCCATGGCCCCGTTGCGCATGCTGGACTTGGCCGGCATCATCTCTCCCTTCTGACTGAGACGATTTCATAGGCGTGGTGGCGAAGGCAAGATGGAGTAGTCTTCCTTCGCTTCGTTCTTCGAAACTTCCTTCTATCTCCTTTATGATTTGTTCATGAACTTTCAGACCCCCTCGTTGATCTTTAGTGCTATGCAATCCTCGATGATGCTTTTATAAAATCATATTTCAGATGGTCTTGGTGTCTTACCTGTCTTCCCGGTCTTCCCTCTTCTTCTTCGGTTCACTTCCCGGTTCGCTATGGCTTGGGCCTGGCGAGAGGAATTCCTCGAGCTGGAAGGGGGTTGCCTCGAAGGTGCGGCAAAATCCATACAGACACATTCGTCATATGCCCATAGGAAACACAAATTATATATATATATATTAATATATATATATATTGAAATTTCGATGTGTCACGCATTCAATGCATTTCAATGCTCCATGAATCCTGTCGGGAGAGTGCCACCCGTATATGATGTATGGTAAGGGCTAGAGTTCCCTAGAATTCAATGGTAGCACAAGTGTCTATAGGCTTTCTTCCTTGCGCTTACTGCGAGCAAGCCAGCAAATGCATCAAGTTTGGGAAATTCCAAGTTGATTGTGCTCTTACAGCTCTTCATCTCCTCACAAGGAGGAGATAACAAAAACCGCTGAAGCAGAAGGCTTCTCAGCTGCTAAGCAGCCTGCCAATTCAGTGCTACTAACTGACCACA
The DNA here is from genome assembly GCA_964035705.1 of Porites rus. Lineage (NCBI taxonomy): Eukaryota > Metazoa > Cnidaria > Anthozoa > Scleractinia > Poritidae > Porites > Porites rus. The sequence continues at coordinate 27,658 of CAXIVM010001589.1, read as the reverse complement.
AGGGCGTGTCATGGCCCGACGTGACCATCCAAAGGATTTATGCTTATTGTACTCTTTTTAGGACGATGTAGGTTTGTCATCCAGGGATTTACAGTAGATGGGGTATTCCACGTGGAAAACCAAACATTAGGATTAGACCAGGACGGTTTGGGTCAGTTCACCCCCACCACCCCATGCACTAGTCCCTCGTATTTTTACAGACATTGTGCGTTCATTCAGGCCTCAATAACGTGCATTTGACCTGCTTGAATTCTCTCCTCAAGAATGGACGATTGGGAGGGGCGCCATACTGACATGGCTTGAACAGGCTGTTACACTGTTGATGGTGGTAAACTACCATACGCAAGTGGAAGACTTCCGGTAACAACAAATTGGTCCATCAATTTCCAAGCGAATCCAGAGTCATGGTTCTTGCAAGCATTGCTTGTCCTGTTCTTTCCAACTTTCCTGAATCCGAGGGGCGAAGGGCACTTTTGCAAGGTGCGGCAAGGGAGGCCTTGTCGAATGGGGCCTCTTCATTGAAACAATCGAAGATGCGCTTTGGTCCAAAAAGATTGCTGAAGCGACTGGCACATGTCCACGCCCTTAGCTTAAGAAATGGAGAACTGAGGGTTGAAGTTCAACCGTGTTTGGATGCTTGAACGTATCGTAATCACAAAATTCAACAGTCGCCATGGTGGTTGGGCTTGTCCTCTCACTACAGCGATGGTTGTTTCCCCAATTTGTTCATCATATCGGGTCGCCTGCCGTTTCAAGCCAGACTTCGCAAGATCCGGAGCCAGACGTCAATGAAGTTCAATGAGTAACAAAGTGAAAATATCATGGAAGTTCCAGGAAATGTGATAAAGAAAATAAAAGGACCAGCAGAGGCAGCCCAGTTTTGGTTTGGGCTGGACACGTTGGAGAGATCTGAAGAAGAGTTTTAGAAAATTATGATTCTCTAAGTCTTTGTCAAGAGGGCTGTTGGCGCAATATCCCCCTCATGGCATCTAAGCAAGCGAGGAAGCCTAGTGAAGCTGAGGACCCATGGTCCAAGAGTTTGCATTTGGAGCTTTTTCCTCAAAAGAACAATAGAAGAAATGAAAGAACCTATATCATAGCGATGGCCTCCAACAAACTAGTGCGTGCGTTTCCTCTCGAGTGGTGATCCGGACGTCGTTGTCCAGCCGCGTGATTCATGATTTTCGTGATGACGACACGGTTCCGAATATGATCAGTGGGGTCGACGGATTAGATTAAAGATGAGCCCACAGGAATACTGGGACGCTGAAATACATTGGAATACCGTGCGGCATGGCCTGCAGGGCAGGACAATATCTTGGTCCTGTTTGGAGAATGTTGTTCCAGTGTATTTCATGGGGCATCGCTACTAGGAGCAAGGACGCTACTAGGGGCTCCTGGCCTTACTACTAGGAGCAAGAAGCTACTAGGGGCTCCTGGCCTTACTACTAGGAGCAAGGACGCTACTAGTTAGCATTCGTCGTGAATTCACTCAAAGTCCAAGATAGTCCTGAATCCAGACGACTTCGCTCGCTTTCTTCGCCAGAGAACTACTTTAACTTTGCGGTTCTTCTCCAAGGCTTCTTCAAGACTGCGGAAAGAAATCAAGGCGCGGCCGCAGTCAAATCTATAGATGAGGATGAATTCATCCTTTTCGCCATTGAGCAGCATCTTGCAAACAACGGCAGCCAGAAATCCAGACAACTGGGGAGCCAAGATTGCTTTTTGATGAGCCGAGTCCCGTCACGAGTCGGTCCGTCACACGAGCAGTGACTGGTTTATGTCCACTGCTGACACTGCTGACATTGCATGTTGTTACACTATGTTACACTGCTGACACTGTAGGCCATCAGCGAGGATCCGCCTCCTCACATTCATGTCTCTGTGGAGGAGGCCGAAAGGATTGCGCAGAATTTGGTGGTACTATGATCAAGCGCAGAAGCGACCACATGCCACATACGAAGGTCATAAATGGTGGGAGGACTGTTGCAGTTGAGCTCAGTGCGACCACAAACAGCGTTGGAAATAACAACCGGCACCGATACACCGACCCAGCAGTTTGTGCTTTCGATTCATGTCGGTAACGACTTTAAAGCATCTCAGCTTTCTGTTTGTCGACATGCCGCCACAAAAGTGTGCCTGCATAACGGCATGTCGCTGCAAACATGCTTTCCATGCGAGCTGAGACATTTAACGAATGATTCCCCATTGTGATTGGAGCTGGACACATTAGTCTCCAATAGCGTGACAATCAATGAGCAATGCTGTCAGTCGGACATCCTTGAGTGGCACTACGTCTTGGAAGGCCCTAAGGCGAGGGAAACGCAAGGGACCAACTCTGAAGCTGTAGCCATGCTGTCACTCGCTGAAATCGTTGAAAACCGTAGAGCAAACTATGAAGTATGATAGAGCAGTGCTGAGCTGTAGGTCCAGGTCCTGAAGCCAATCCTGGATGCCGCAAAACACACTACGGTCCCGTCTCCGGTTTGTGGACAACGCCGCCCAACCAGGAGACTCCCTATGAGGGTGGCTGGTCTTTGTCTGAGATTTGAGTCCAGTGAAAGATCTTGGTGTCATTCGATGCCATTGGAAGTCATTTGTCTTTTGGCATAGTGTTTGTTCCAGTTTGTGTTTCACTTGGTTCCATACAGCAAAGATAGGGCATAAGGAGAAGCTCGACAAGCGAAACCACTCGAATGTTTCTTTTGCCCACGAGGCGTCTTTGAGCGATGTGTCAAGCCTGTCGAGCGTCGTCAAGCGTCTAAAAAGCACACACGTCAAATCAAGCGTCACGCTTTTGCACGCTTTGCACTGAGGTTTTGGGGACGCTTGAGATTCCCCAAGGACTATCCCTTCAGACCGCCGTCCATTTTGATGGCTCTTTGGTCGCAGCTGACACGGCTGTTTCGGGAATAGAGACTCTGGACTTAGTAGTAACAAGAAGCTAGTAGGAACAAGTGCCTTACTAGTAGTAACAGGTGCCTCATTACTAGTAGTAACAAAGAAGCTACTAGGAACAAGTGCTTAAGTCGGACGGTTTCAGGTCACGCCGAATGGGCGCTTCGAGACCAACACGAGGCTCTGTTTGTCGATGCACGGGAGCACAGAACGACAGACGACACAGTCACGTCACTCATGGGGACGAACCCAAAAGCGAAGTAGCAGAACTAAGCGAAGTAAATGCTCTGAAAACAAATGCTTTCAGAGCTCTAGGTTGGATTTTGGATATTTTGGCTTGGAAATGGCGCGAGGGGGGAAGCCACCAAAAGGGCCGTCACCTGGTTTGTTTCCGCTACACTTCCAATAAAGCCCCTTTACCTAGACACTGACATAACTTTGCCAACCAAGCAAGGCTAGCTTCTGAGCGCCAGTTGGTTTAAAAATCCAACTATGCTGCCTCAAACGCTGTCAGTCCCAAGACATCCTTGGAAGGAAGTTTGAATCCTGACATGAAAGAACCCCATTGGAGAGTAACACCACCCAATAGCGATGGCCTCCAACCTAATGGCGATGGCCTCTAACCTAGAAGCGATAGCCTCCAATCTAGAAGCGCCAACAAAAAAGGGAACAGAAGATGAACACTGGTGTGCATTGGCTGCTTTGTTTCAACGAATTGAAAACTTGACGACTTTGGGGGGATCCATATCTCCACACCGCAAGTTCTACCCATGGCTTCTGCAGGAAGGGGGCAGTCAACCACTTCTTGATCCTTACACTTTTGGTGAAACGCCTTCAACCGTATGCCATGTAAGATGATGCCGAGAAGATGCATTTGCTAATTGAATGTACTTGTGTTGGCAAGTTCTCCTCATGAGGGTGTGATTTGTTTCTAAAGCACTTGACCAATCTTCACTATAAACATCTATAAACATCTATAATGCAAACAGCACGTCCGAAGTCCAAATGCCAAACGTCTGAGATTTTGCTGTAACTTTTCACCGATCGCCCAGATGTATGCACAAGGCCATGTCAGAAAAAGCACATGGTGCTGACGGCACTGCCCAAGTTGCAGAGCCGGAGCTTCATAGAGAGTTTCTCAAAAGAGCCCTGCCACTTGCCACAGCCTTGCCACGGCGACCTTTGCCCACAGCGTTCGACCCTTTGCAACGCATCGACCTTGCCCGACTCCGAGGTCTGACTATCACCCGGAGACTTGGCAGCCTGCCTGGTCCGTGGCCACGGTCTTGAAGGGCTTGCTCTCCTTTATGTGTGAGGAGAAGTCCCAAACATGAAGAATAAGTGTTTTGGGCCTGAAGATTTTAAAAAATAAATCATGTCAACCCAACCCCAGAAGACCATTGAGGCCCACGAACAAGAGCAGTGTCAAAGTCTAAATGAACACAATTAGAATACACTTGATGTGTAATTCGGGCCCCTTTCGGAATCTGTCAACCACCCCCCAAAGTACTCGGCGGAATGAGCCAGCCACCCCAAGAACGACAACATTTGACAATCAAATCGCTATCACTTGTCATGTCCCTTCTCACGAATTCAGAAACTGTCGGAAGAAGACATCAGACTAAGCCAAGAGTCCCGAGTCGTGGTGTGAAGCTTCCAGGAGACTCCAACGGCCGGTGCGATACACCCACCGCCACCCAGTGAAGTGAGGACTTTGTTTTTGGACTTTTAGCGCGTGGCCCAGGGCCGCCCAGCCTCCTTTATTAAGTAAGGGAGAAGCAAGCTACTAGAAGTTCGCTCGTAGCTAGGACGCAGGATAGCAGTCGCACTAATGATTTGGTTTCTAGCGTTTTGGACATGCCGTGCTCAGAGGGCGTGTACTCAAGTGTAGCATTTCTGACACAAGCGACTCAGGGAGCAAACATGCTATAGTCAGAGCAGAGGAAGAGGAACATGTCTTGAATTCGACAGGAGAGATTTGGCCAGCAAGTCCATCGCTTGGAACAAGGACCACACTACGAACTTTCCAGATTCAACGGTTCCCTTCCCGAGTTGAAGTGAATCCAATTGAATCATGTTCAATGGTACCTCCAGTTCTGGCACTGTCCCTCTTGGTCGCCTGTCAAGGCAAGCATTTTGATGCTACAGCAACAGGATCTTTGTCTTGTAAACTGCTCCTTGAGTTCGCAGGAACAGGCCGAATTCAAGCGCTTGTTTCCTGAGGCTGATGCCGCCACGTTGACTCCATGAAACACCCGTGCTCTCAAGTAAGCATACACGTGCCGAAACATGGATTTTGTTGATCACAAGTCGTGACTTGTCATCTCTTGCATTCTCTTGCATCTTACGTGCCAGTTTGACGACATTGTTGCACAGTCGCAGGCAAGGGCAGAAGGTTGCAAAGTCTTTCAGTCGAAAGCAAGATGCAAGACTTCAAGACTCATCATAGCACTTTTGGGGCAGCGAAAAGGCACCCCAATTGTGTTGCAGTCTTCATTGGAATAACATGCTATATAACTGTTCTGATTGACAACGTGAATGGATCGACAAAGTTGACGTCACAGGCCCCATGCAAATGTCTGTCAAGGAACAATCTAAATCGATGCATCTACGAAGCAAACCTGTTTTGAGAATGGCTGATGACAGCAGACCTTTGGGTGCTCTCCTTTTGAAACGGGCATTTATGACGCAAGGGTGTCCGAACGCAGGTTGCCCAAGAGGCCGAACGCCAGAGACTTCAGGCTGGTGGGTTGGTTGGTGTCTGCACTGTTCATGTATAAGTAAGCGTGCCTGGGGCGTTTTGGCCCTAAAGACTTGAACGTTAAACTCTTTCATTTTTGCAATTTTCCTAACTACTTGCAAAAAAGAGTGCAAGCAACGCCACCGCGACCAGAGCCAATTCCACGGACGCCAGGCGACTGCGCCAGTGCCCCCGGTGATCGCTGTCACTGGAGGCTACGCAGTTCAGGCGACTGTGCGGTCGCAGAGCCAAGGGAAAGATGTCATTTCTGCAAAATACAAGCAAGAGCAAAGTTGAATGCTTGTTTACTTCAAAGACATTGATAAGTTGACAAGGTATTGACTCAGAAGTCCTAGCGGGTGAGGACACAGGTGATTGTGATGGGTGATCAGATTGCTTTCAGTGTTTTAACTGTTTTTTTCAGTGTTTTAAGTGTTTTGTCATGTCATGTTTTTGCAATTCCTTGCCTTCAGTTCCTTGGATCCACCCAGGTGACCCCTGCGCCAGAGGAGGGATGAAACGAACGAAAACGTAGAGACAAAGTGGGAGGAGACACAGCAGACCTTGGCTTCAGTGGTTGGCAACTTATTCTAAGTGTGGACAATTTCAAAAAACTAGCTAGGTCTTAGGCTTGTTGGCGCACTGACAAAAACTGCATAAAACTTGATCGTTGTGATGCCAAAGATTGAAAAGCAACTGGTCTACTTTACTGAGCTGGGCTCAAAGCAGTCGCCATGGAAGTCAGCCGCAATCGCAGCTACTTGGCCCTCGAAGCAGCTGAGGAAGTTTGGAACAAACTTATTCGCAATCTCCCGCCCTTTGATGAATCCAATGACATATTGTTCAATGTCTATGCGCTGCTTCCTGGACAAGTTAGATTTGTTAGTCTTGCCAAGAGATTCAACGGTTCATGTCAAAAGAGCTGATTGGTGAAGGGCAATTGATGCTGGCAGTGAGGAAAGGTGCGTTCATGTTTGTTCTGGTTTGTTGTTCTTTTGGGTTCAGGGCTGTAGGAGAGTCTCAATCAAGACGCCATGGTTTACTCTGGGCATTCTTTAAAGGTTTGTTTGGCTTAGTTTGCTGGCTAAGGGGATAAGTTACTTGGTTATTTATTTCGGGCTTTGGGCTTCTTTTGAGGATCGTCTCGGTATATTTAGGTCTTTCGGCTCCTTGTTTTGTCCAAGGTAAATGTGAAGTTGGCAGGTCAGGACGAATGCTGAAATGGACATGTGTTCTTTGTGGTTGGTGTTGCAGGGAGCATGTTGATTGCCATCTTCTCGTTGTAAGGCTGGCGCCCTCCGGTGACATGGCAGCAGAAGGGGCCGATGTTGCTTCACAGCAGTCCTTGAGCAAAGGTGAGATCTTGGCTTGAAGGCTGAGTAGATAACAACTGAACAAGAATCATACGCCTGAATTAAATGGTAAAAAGATTTCTTAAGAGCAAAATAAGAGAAGACGAGGTCAACTCCAGTTGGGCTCGACGGGTCGACCTTCTCATTCTACATGTTTGCTCTCGTTCGGAATCGGGATCGACAATGATACGGGTTGATCACTCGCATTGAGCAAAATGAGTTACGGGATGTAAAGAGTCCCTCAAACGTCCTTTGTCCTTTCCATCCCTTTCCCGAAGGTCAGGTTCCCGGATGTTCCCGGTTTATGTTTACGTCAGCCGCGGCTTTGGACGTTCAGCGAGCCGAGGCCAATGCTACGACCTTCAGCTTTGGTCCATGGGTGACGTGCCAGGATGCCTAGACCGAGTATCGTAAAGATGTGAACACGATGGGACAAGAGAAGCATAGAAAGAGGCTCTGAAAGAGGATGAAAGAAGAGAAGATAAGAGAAGTTTCTAATAGCTTCTTGTTACTAGTAAGGCACTTGTTACTAGTAGCGATGCACTTGTTTCTAATAGCTTAGTATGGAAAGACATTGACATTTTTCCGGTTGAAAATGGTTCTCTTTGAGGCCACTGCGCTCATGGAATGGTGGAAGAGCCCGAGGTCCGCATCCACGCGGATGAGGCCGCAATGGAATTAAGTCTCGGCTAGCCTTTGGTTGAAGTTTCTTGTTCGCACTCAGAGTGACTTAGAGATTTGCTTCGAAATGGAACTTCAACGACTCGTTCGGTTTCAATGACTTCACCTTCTCATCAAGACGGGAACTGCCGGTCCGACCCCATCATCCTTCGAGCAAAAGCTGCCAGTTCGGGGAAAGAGCTCGTGAGATCGAAACGCAACATATAGAGTTATTCATGGTCTTATTCGTACATATGTATATGTATAACATATATATATATATGACATTATATAGTAACATAACATGTTGTAATATACATATATATATATATGCATGTTTCGAGATCTTGAACCAGTGGTGAGGGAAGGTCCATAGCCTTTCTCAGAGACATCAGGGACCTGCCCTACGAGAAGCTATGTTGAGGAAAGATAGAAAAGGGAAGGGACAAGGCTTTCAAGGCATCCATGCACTCACATGTGCTCATATGAGCTCCATGGTCCATTTCGTCCATTTCGTTGATCCGAACAGGAGGTCAGTACTCCACCATTGAAGCTTCGCCCGGAGCCCGAGTGGGGCCCAATTGAGTCATCGACTCCTTTGTCATTATCGAATCGCATCATGTAAAGCCATGTAAAGCCTCCATACAAAAAAAGGCATGTTAGTAAGTAGTTCAGGACGGCATCCTTCAAAATTGAGTGGGAGTCAACTTGAGCAGCTGAGTCATGCCTTTCTGCTTTCTACTACGTACACACCAATCCGGCGATTGGGACCTTCATGAGGCTTTGACAGTGACAACATTGACAAAAAGATGAAAGCGCAAGGGCCTTGAGAAGAGCAAAGTTTGTGTTGTTTAATGATTTGTTTAATAGTAATTACTGATGTGTTTTGTGGGTGGTTTCGGGAAGGTCCTGCGGTCATGAAAAAGTAGACCCCAAGACTCAGTCAAACTTGGACGTTCCATCCGCTGATTGAGTGACCGACCTCGACTAGATTGATGGCTTTGGAACAAGCGAGCTCGCGCAGGTTCTATGTTCTCGCCCTTTTCTTCCTGTGCTTTCAAGATTTAGACGGATGGGCCAAGGACTAGAATGGACTGTTGTTCCCCTTCTTAAATGTAGCTAAACATTGAAGAGTTCCGCCACGTTTGAGCAACTGCCACGTCGGACGACGAGCCCAATTACAATTTACGGCCGTTTCCACTCTTCTTTCACTGGCAAGCAGATAATTTATCAATAACTCCCATATTCGGATTCCTTCTCTCATCTAAAGGTCTGACTTCAAGAAGCCGCCTTTGCAGGTGCCTGTGTCGCTGAGAACAAACAATATAGATGGCACATTGTTCTTTGCATACGCAAGAAACATCAACCTGTTTCATTGGCGTTTCAAACCACTTGCAGATCATTTTCCTGTTGTTTTGCACAGCAGATAGAGATCTCTGTGGTTTGTTTCTTTTGCTTTTGAAGAGATTCAGATTCTCTTGTCTCAAACAAATCCCTCTGTCCAGCTCCCGGAAGCTGCCATCCCGGAGCGTGAGGCAGGGAGACCTGAGAATCACCTGGAGACCTTTCCTTGTGTTTTGAGCCCAACGTCAAAAGGAATGGCTCGACCAAAACCAAATGACTGCATTACGATAAACCTCAGTACATGTCAAAACTGGATTTCACCTCTGACTAATTACATCACAAGCCAATTGGAACTCCATTTGAGCACCCGAGTGCAACAGGGTACAGCAGGGCTTTGAAGATCCACCCTCGACAGGACCGAAAGCGGGATGAGCTGAGCTCGGGGGCCTATAAGCATTAGCGCAAGGACTTGACTAGTCCTCTTAGTTGGAGGCCATCGCTTAGTCTATTTGGATGAGTATATAACTGATCCAAAGTGCAAAGCCTTCGAACTGCACGGCAATCGAAGCAAGCAAGAGGCATTCGTTGCTTCGCCTCAGATTAAGGCAAAGTCTCTCGGTCGCCGAAGAGGGTCCAGTTGCCGGTGATGTTCTCAGTCGGGATAGACTCAATGAGGATTTCAAGACCAACAATTTCTCCATGTGCAGGATGATCAGGATGCAAGTACTTTTTAAGTTGCGGCCAGGCTGCGCCACCCACATGGCGTCAACGACTAAAGAAGGCACGGACGCTGATGTGCTGGGCCGTCAACATCTAAGGTCCAAGAAGTTCCCTGACAAAAGCCTAACAAGTGTTGATGTCCAAAGTTTCTGCCCGGATCAGGTCGTCATGGCTCTCCTTCTCCTTTTCGTGGCTGGACTTGCAACAAGATGGCAAATGCATGCAAATGCAAGGACGCTACTAGGGGCTCCTGAGGACGCTACTAGGGGCTCCTGGCATCGTTACTAGGAGCATCCTGTGAAATAGGACGCTGAGGCTTTGTGTGGTCTTGCACTTCTCGCGGGCAGCTGGCACCTAAGAAGCTGATCCTCACAGATATCCGACACAGTGTCCAACCTGTAGGTTACCCGCTGGCTGAACGTCTCTCCAATGAATTGGAGGAGAGACACGACAAAACGTGAAAAACATGTGTCGATAATGTATTGTTCATAACTCCGATGAATTCATATGAATTCATTATTTCAAGCTGGCAAAAGGGGTGAAGCGCCAAAAAGAAAGTTCCAGAAACCCATGTGCCACGGTGATATGCTCACTAAACCTTTGACATGATATGCCTTCTGACTGTGTGAAGGTCACATGTCAATTCTGTACAGGAGCATAGCTGCAAACTGAGCAGCCCCAATTTCCGTCCAAGCGGCGTCCATTCCTTACTGCCTTCGAAATGGTCGAAGAGAGTGTTCTGCATGTTTGCCTCCTTGCCGAATCCTCCCGACCGAGGAGATCCCGTACGTTCATTCGCAGATGTCTCAGCATTCGACCCCACTTGAGTGCGACAAGTCGGTATCGAAGAGCCCAGCAACCACCCGAATGCGCAAGCTGGTCGCATAGTTGGCTTTGGTATGCTTTAACCGAGTCAAGAGACACTCGACCATTTTGCCATCAGAATTCACTGCTAAATGTGGAAATGAAATGATCTAAGATGGATATTGTTGTATTTTGTATTGAACTCTTGAGGGTCGACCCGACCAAACTGGGTCGTGTGGCAAGGCCTTTGGGTGTCTCTTGTTGGGTGCAGCTGAGCTCCAAGGCTTCGCGGCTTCACAGACGAACTGCTTTGACGAACAGCTTTGATTTTTTTCAGAACAGACAGGTCAGACTGGACGAATCTGTCGACTGGAGGGACCAGGCTGGACGGCTGGACCTTCTCGCATCTCGCCTTCCAGGCTGGAGAGACCTGGTCTCCAGTGCCGGCAAGTCTTCAGCATGGAGGAGGGGAGTGGATAAGTCTTCAAAACCAGAGTAGCATACAACCCCCGGATTCGTTCGACGATCACTTGTGTGGAGGAGTGAGAGTGGCACATCCCCAAGCATGCCCAACCAAAAGTAGGTTGTGCCAGGAAATGTCAAGCCTTCATTGTAGCCTTACAACATCTTACAACTCATCATGCTCAGGATGGACGCTGATTACGTTTGACAATCCAAAGGACAGCAGGGCGTTCGTGAGTTTTCTATGCTAAGTTTCACCATGTTTCACTGCAAAAATGTTCCATGTTGCGGTTTGGTGGTCTCGAGTGTCTTAAGTGGATGAGGCTAAGGGAAGCGAGCTTCTCGCTACACTTTGCGACGCCAGGAGTTCCTCAGTCCACGATCGACTTGTGCCTCTCAGGTGCCACGTTGGTGTGGATCGTGCGGGCGTGGGTCTCAAAACTAGCTTCTTGTTAGCGATGCCCTTTGTTCCTACTAGCTTCTTGCTCCTGATAAGAATGCTCCTAGTAACTTCTTGTTACGTGGATGGTGTGGAATGTGAACTCATGTGTACCCATAGAGCTCCAGACCTGTCACCTGCTCAGGCTGAATTGTCCACGAATGTTGCAATTGTCAGTTACAGTTACGGTTGGGTGATGTCTCAGAAGTCTTTAAGCGCCTACCCAGCAGTTGGAGCTGTGCCTGAGTCTACTTTGGAGCGCAATCTTTGCTGTAAAGAAAGTGTGCAATTTCAAGAGAAATAGGAGAAACTAGTGGGTCATGGGCGCTTTGGTTGCCTGAGTTTGAAATGCATTTTGCTTTTTCTCCCAAAGAGGGGCCGTGTTCACAAGAACATGGGTGTTTGAAAACTAGTGAAGACAAATGTTTCACAGACATCAGCATGAGGTCAGCACTCTTTGTTCCGCTTTGATCTATGCATGCCTTACCGTAACATTCGTCATGGAGTTCTTGAAACTGTTGTGAAGCAGAACATGTTGTGAAACCGATTGATGTTCTACGGCCGATGACATTGTGAACACCGTGTCCCACCCCATATTAGTATATATAATCACATGGCCATGCGACGGCAAGGCTGTGAAACCAATGACGATGTTGTAAATACAATGAATTGATGTTTGTCGTGTTGTGATAACTGATATCAACGACAATCCAATAACATCAGGCAGCTGACCAATCCGCGGGCGACGACTACTTTGCAATATAGTATTGGCATGTATTGCCCGCAAGGGTTTGGAGATTCGGATACTCAGACAGAGCAGATCTCAGCTTGGATCTTGTGACAAAGTCCAGGTGCAACAGCACGAAGGCGCCTTCCGGTGCTTTTTCTCCTCCAGCTCAGAGGCCCCTTTGAGCGATGTTTGCCTCGATCATTTGCGATACGGTCAAGGTATCCACTCAGCTTTTTTGAAGGTGCCAAAACTTTGTACTTTCTTCGGCTCCTTTTGGCAATCTCCTCAAGTGTGTTCAACGGTGACCCCTAGGCCATCCTAGGCCCATGTGTTTTTTCACCGTATTCTTTCGTCTCGGATGTGTCGCACAGGGTGCCAAGCTGGGAGTTTTGACACAGCCGATGCCCTCAGAAGTGGAGCTCCTCATGGTCACCAGGCGGAACAAGATGGGACGTTCTCCCAGCTGAAGCAGAATGAAGCAGATCGAGTATGACATCATGCATTATAATGCACAAATTCTATGGCGATCATATTTGTTTTCTCTTTGTCACTCACATGTTTGTTACTCTAGTTGAGTCATGTTGACTCCTGGTGGTGATAGGTGTTGTATGGTATCGCGATGTAATGCTCCTAGTAGCTTTTTGCTCCTAGTAGTAAGGCCAGAAGCCCCTAGTAGCGTCCTTGCTCCTAGTAGCGATGCCAGGAGCCCCTAGTAGCTTCCTTGTTACTAGGCACAATGCATCTATTCGGAGACTCCGAAACACTTAAACAGACGACCACACAGACGCGACGACAGAAAGGAATCACGATAAAGGAGTCCGTCATCGGCGGAAGTTCGACAGGTATCCGTTGACCCTGCTGGCCTGGCTGGTGTCATGGCCGGTGTTTTTTGTGCTGGCTTTACAAGGCCTGCATTTGGAGGTTGGAAGGCATGATCAAAAATTTGCCATCAAGGAGGTACTAGGGGCTCCTGGCCTTACTACTAGGAGCAAGGACGCTACTAGAGGCTCCTGGCACTACTAGTAGCATTCTTACTACTAGTAACAAGAAGCTACTAGGTGTCAGGCAACGGACATGTCAATCCGTGTCCACCTTCATACTTGCATAGCAGAAACGATATACCCACTTGCACTTCATTTGGGATGAGCATTGAATATCGCCTCAATGGCCGGCTGTTGGACGCTTGGAGACTGCACCTGGCTCACACAGGCAAAGGAACTGCATTGAAGACGGCAGGACTCCGGCTTGATTCTCAGGTAAACCTTCAAAGAAAGAGCCAAACAAGTGAAGGAACCCTCGAAGTCATGAAGGAAGCATTTGAAAGCTTCGACGCTTGGCATCTCCACATGTCCAGATGTCTTAATCCTCAAATGGGTGTGCAAACCCTGCAACCACCAAACTGCTGAATTGCGACAGATCAAGCTTGGGACTTGTCGTTCCGATTCGTTGCAGTCAAGGTGCTTCAGGATCCTTCTGAAGGTTTGGTGCTCAGAGGTAGACAAGACGAGCGATGCGAGTGCAAGTCTTCGACAAACCTCCCAGATCAAACCGACCACGAGACTCCCACAGACATTGACTGATTTTTTGACACCTGTTTGCCTTGTCCGGCCCAAACAGTCCTGAAATTTCCTTGTACCGCTTGTTTGCGGTAGCCATGAGGTGTTGGCCGTTCTTGTCGTTGTCATCGCCGTCAGTGGGCCCGTGGTCCTGGTGACAAGGCCAAGCGATTTCGCCATTTGGATCACAGGAGCAAGCTGTCAGATTTGTAGTTTGCTTGGAGAAGCTTCACATCCGTCACCTGATCTAACCCGGTGTCAGAAAGCAAGGACGAAATATTGTTGTTGTTTGTAAAGGGGATGTTTTGCATACTCTAGTGGTGACTTCAAATAGTCTTGCGCAAAAGATTGGTAAAGTAATAGATTTATACAATGTAATAAGATCTTGTCCACAGCGTGTACCACTTTGTTCGTGTAAGTAGGAATCTTGGAATATTGTTTCATTAAGCATTCTTGCTATATACAAGTGAGGAAAGCTCCCACTTCCTTGTCTTCCTCAACATCTCATTCTTGCCTTGATCCCTCTTCCAGTCACAGTTGCCTTATTACTTATTACTTCTTCCCCGTGGTGTTCTCATGATTGATTTGGTTCCTACATTTTTTGGGAGACTGCACGCTACTTTGAACCCTCAGGTGCCATACATCAGCTGTGGCTTGTCGCTTCCTAGAGGCTTTTGTCCTCTTGTGCCGGTCAGGTAACACGTCGCACGGTTCTTTTTCTCCTTTTGTTTGAGTCGTGTTACCAGTAACGTCTCCGAGTTTTTCGAGTCACTTGTAACAACTGGACGTCCGATTTCTTTTGAGCTCGGTCAGGCATCCTGAAACGCAAGCACTTCAAAAGAGCCTGCAGGCCGAGAATAGGGTTGTGCCAACAAATTTGGAACAAGACATTTGGCATGGTTTGTTTAGCATGCCTTCTACATATGGGCACAGCAGCAACCAATTGTCCAACGTTTGGGTTTAAAGCATTCCGGAAATGCGGCGCAAAGTGTGATAACCAGACCAGACCTGGTGACCTGAGCGGCGCGAGCGGAGTTCGCGTGCACAGGATGGTACTTGCCAACTGCGCTCGAGTTCGACCAGCGAGGTCGGTACTTGGCACTTGGTGCCAGCTGCACAATGTCAGATCACGGTGGCTCAGGCATGGCGGTCACACCATTCGGCATGTTCCATTCGCAACTGCTCAAATCCAGAGAAAGATGTGTAAACAAATGCAGCAAGAGGCCGAAGGAAAGGGCTGGGAGGTTGAAGGATGTTGGAGGACTAGTGTTGAACGCAGGATGATCTCAGGGCCAAATCCTTGGTATTCGCCTATCCGTCCAGGCAGCTTGTGCGATAGTTTGTCATCAGAGTCATATACTATTCGACCAAGTTGTTTTGCTCTATGTTTTAGACATCATGTTTGTTTGTTGCGCTCAAAGTTAGCACAGGAACCATCCTTAATAGTGTTTTGTATTTATTATATTCTTTCTATTTTTTAATGCAACATCAAAGAATCTTGAACCCATCGCTTTTTCCATTAGCGCACGACGAGCGGCAGAGTTCATAGATATGATATAGGGGGCAAAAGCCCAGGTTCGTGTTGCAAGTACAACATGCTGCCAGGTGGTTTGACCTGCAGTGCCCTTGTCGGTGATTACAACATTGGCGTTGTTTTCCGTGCGGGGAGATGCATTTTGAGGTACCACCAGCTCAAGTGTGATGAGCTGGTGAAATCCCTCAGCAAGAGCTTCTCGGTGAACAAAGTCCGGACGGAGATTTGTACTAGCGTCCTTGTTACTACTAGTAAGGCACTTGTTACTACTAGCGTGGCACTTGTTACTAGTAGCTTATTGTTTCTAATGAAGTTCGGACGGTTTTGCCAATTTTCTTGCACCCCCCGAATTGGCCGAGGTTTCCCCTGTGCTGTCGGGGGGCAGACAGCCTACGTCGGGGAGGCGAAGCAGTGGACCTCGGTCTTCCTGGAACTTACGACATTGCAGTTCTCAACTCAGAAGCGCATGGAGAAGCATATGGAAGCAAAGTTGAAACGGCAACAGAGACAGATGGGTGAGTTCAGTTTGTAAAGCTGTTGGGCTGAAGTTGAAGGCAAAGCTGCCCGAGCTTGAACCTTTTGAGCTTCCGCAAAGTATTCTCAAGCGAGTGTCACCTCAAAGCTGCCCGGAAGATCCAAGGGGCAGAAAGCGACAAACGAGAGTCAACATGGTCAGCCCAAGCCACGGTTAGCTACGGCTCACACACCTTTGGGCGAGTCCTAAAGCTCCGGGCAGCGGTTTAGCCCTTTGGCTTCAGCCGACACTCTGCGCCGGTTCGCATATGGCCGTCGGCGAGAAGGCGCTCTCGCGAGTCGTCGTGCATCTTCTCGATTGAACTGGCACCGGTCAAGGTTGGGGCAAGTATGAGGAAACTGAGGAAACTCAAAAAAAGACTGCCTGTTTGATACTATTTCAGTAGTAACCATATTCGATTGATTTTGTTTGTTGGTTCTTGAGAAATCAGCAGTGTGCTTCGCATTTGGTGAGGCCATTGATGCCATAGGCCGCAGACACACCATTGAAAGCGGAGCGAAAACGATACGGAAAACGATTGTAAAAGAGCGTTGAGAAACTTGATGGTGCACAACCCCAAGTGTAGAACTGGCATAATGCCAAGACACTCTCACTGTCGGTTGGTCTTGTGCAGACGATGGGCGAAGCCCTCAAAATCCTTATCCAAACTTGGAGCACACCCCAGTTGGCCTTTCGTCCGGGCCGGGAGTGCTTGAGCTAGTGCCTTGGCAGCCTTGACACGCATGGCCGCCGTGGTTGTTTCATGTCGTTTCCGGCTAGCAGGTGCAGAAGTCAAAAAGGCGCCGGAATTCTGCGGGCTTGACACTTGGTGGTTTTTTCCTCAGGACGTGATGCAAGAGGGACTGGAAGCTTCCGTCGAAATTGACAGATTGTCCCCACAGTCACTTGGACAAAAAGCACTTGGAGGAGCGTGGAGTTGCCCCCCAAATCGGGGACAGGGGCCTCCATGCTTCCCTATCAAAAGGGACTCCAGGGCAGAAGTTGGAAAGTATGTGAACTATACAGAGTTTCTCACGGTGCTCGCAGCGTTTGGCCGCGCTTCATTGGCACTGCTGACAATGCTTTCCTCACCATTGTTTCACGACTCTTTCCTCCAACATTTCACCGGCTGTGCCCCCATACATGGACCAGCTGCACCACCAGTGGTGAGGATGTGCAAAGAAATATTATGGTCCACATGTGGTCGAAAGTATGTCGTTGAACATTCAACAAAAAACATGCACGGGCTGTGCACGGGCTGTCTTAATGCGGGTGCCCATGGCCCATCGCCGATTAGTTGACCAAGGTTGCCTTCAAACTGAATCCAGAAAGATCCAAGGTTGAAGTCTGAAGATCTACATTCTTTGTCAACCTAATAAAGGTTCTTGGACATGTTTGTTCCTTCTGTGGCACTCTATAATCGGAAAGCGCCCTGCGGCCCTGCCTGATTCGAGGTTTGAAAAAGTTCTCACGGCAACTTTGCAGCATTGCATTCCGTCGAAAGTCCATGCACTCTGCCGGTTTGGTCGCCCGTCTTGGGCTCTCGGCC
The DNA here is from genome assembly GCA_964035705.1 of Porites rus. Taxonomy (NCBI): domain Eukaryota; kingdom Metazoa; phylum Cnidaria; class Anthozoa; order Scleractinia; family Poritidae; genus Porites; species Porites rus. Next base: position 10,356 of record CAXIVM010001589.1, on the reverse strand, counting down.
TAAGTCGGTTTGTTCTGCCGATTTTGTGATTGATGGGACTTTCGTTTGAAGTTGCTTGGTCGCTGTCGCTCAGGCTGCTTCGCAGGATGTGAGGACCACATGTTCCAGTCCAGGTGGCGCAGGCACCCGCAAAGTTTGCAAAATGTGTGTTTCAGCCAACACTACATACGAGGCAGAGATTTTAAACCCTTCCCAGTGCAACGTAGATGTAGAGAGCGAAGGACATCTAGTGCCTCAGCTAAGTTGTATCAAAAAACATCAAAAGGCTCAACAAAGAAATCTAGATGAGGACCATGGACGCTACTAGGGGCTCCTCTTTTTGGCCGACAAACACAAGGGGCACAAGCCCAAGAGAGCGAAACCGGGTTTCTTGCTGTGAAAGTGCTCGCAGTTTTGGAAGGCGGTTGTTCTGATTATGTGTTTCCCATGTTACCTATATGTTGGCATCCATGTGCGGGATAGCTTGATTTGTCCAATCAATCAAAACAGTTGTCCAGAAGTATTGCAGAATTTGCAAGCACCCAATGAAGACTGTTCCATTGCAAGCTTCAGCTTACTCCCCAAAGACCTGAAGACATAAAATATACAAAAAATCACTCTCAGGGTACATGCCCATTGGGGTGCCCATCGTGCATGCGCAGCTAGGGTCGGTTTACTTGCACGTTTGTTGAAGTGTGCATTTGACCCTGAAACACTGTTATTTAACAAAGGTTCCGCCGCGAAAGTGGTAGGAAAGAGGTATGAACAAAGGCCCAAAGCATTGCTGAAAGCCCATAGCTGATTTGAACGGTACAGGAACCAGGCCAGCACTTCTCACTTGAGTCCACTGCAAAATGGTGAGCGGGTTTTTTCGAGCCTTTCGCTTGCACGCGCTTGAATAGATTTTTGTCTAAGGCCACCGTTTGGTACATGCCCATACGAGATACCGGGTTTGAACGCAGATGGTGTGTACAAGGCTGTAGGGCTTTGACGCGGAAAGAATCGACGCCAAGCGGCAGAAGTTGCTCCAAACGTTCGCAATGTGTCAGTTTTTCTGCAATCAGGCCGCTACAATCAGATCGCAGATCCGGAAGGTCATCCAGCGGGCGTCCGCTTCGGCCCGGGAGTGGAAATGGATCCTTGGCAAAGCACACAGCGACATTCTGCAACCCCAGATATGAGTGTTTCGAGGATATGATCAACGTGGATAGCCCTCGAACTGATTGTGGTGATTGGTCCTGCAGCTTGGTGAAAGGCCGATCACAAGTTTGGCCGTTGAGCGTCGAAAGGCTGCAGCTCAGGTAGCGCAGATGGATATGGCGGAGATGGTGCATGGGATCCAGACGATTTGTCGCTTTCTTAAAGAGAAGATCTGCAGAGCTGAGTTAATTAACCCATCCAAATAAATGAAGCAGCTGCAGGCCCTTGCAGCAGAGGTGGGAGCTTGTACGCTTGGAGTCGGTGGACAAATAATTACTTCTTCCAAGTCACAGGAATAATCCTAAAGTTAAAGCAATGTTTGTCAGGTTTTAAATGCTGTATAATGCTGTATGTATAGTAGACAAATATATATATATATATATTTCATATATGCTGTTTGTATGTACAGCCCATATATACTCCGCTAGGGTACTGCAGACACGTGACTCTTGATGTGTTTTGGCTCAAGGAGAAAAGGCGTTCCGAAACGTCGAAACTCTGTTTTCATGGTAGCGCGTGAGCCCGGTGAAAGCGAAAGGGACCAAGCGCTGCGCATAAAGGAGGAGAGACATAGCAAGGTAGAGACCTCCGAGGAGGAGGATCAGGAAATCTCGGGAGCGGCTGATTCAGCCGCCCCGAGTGGAAAGGAAGAAAAGGAGGAGGAGCCTTTGCCAGCCACATCAGCGGCAGAATCGGCCGCGAACACCACTCCGGCGGTTGTAGGAACTGCCGAAACAACATCAGCGGTTGAAGGGACCGCGGAAACAAAAGAAGAAGAAGAGACCACAAAAGAGACAGAAGGAGGAGAAGAAGAGAAGCCTGAACAAGACCCCACAGTAGAGCCAGAGGCTGAAGTGGCTGATCCAGCCATCGTCTGGCCGAGTGATCGCCGACTTCATCACATCCCCAGAAGGTGTCAAAACAGGTTGGGAAGTCCGTGGCATTCACACCAAATATACTGAAGCCAAGGTTGATCCCAAAGCGCCTTGGAGGGTGAAGAAGAATATTTGGGGACAGGTCAAGAAGCATCCAGAGCCACAGTCCGGATTCCGACTTCGAAGCAAGACTTCGCTTCAGTACCGGAGGCTCAAGGACCTGGTCAGGTTGCAGAAGAAGAAGGGTGTCATCACAGAAGATCTGAGGAGGCGCATCAAAGAGTTCGGAAAAGGGCGCACTCCACAAGAGATCAAAGAAGAGCGGGAAGAGCAGAGGGTCCGCAATCAAGAGAAGCGGACCAAGAAGAGAAAGACCTCAGAGAAGAGTGAAGCGGCTGGTTCAGCCGAGGAGGAGGTCGAAGAAGAAGAGTCGGTGAGCCAACCAAGTCCGCCTCGAACACCGGACGGGCCACCGCCGGCTAAGCGACCGCAAACCCGCGACACCGAGCGGGGACGGGCGGTCTGGGGACGTGCACTGGAGTTGAACCTCCGCATCGTCGCCCTAGCCAACGAGCGGGCCCAGCGATTGACGATAGAAAATTGGAAATTAGAGAGCCCGTTCCAAGTGCGAAAGCTTGCGGCCGACGAACTTGTCGAGCAACGAGGCCTCAAGGGTACCGTTGCATTGGCCGCCATTCGCGAACTCTGGAAGACCCCCAACGACCAGGGAAAGAGAGGATCCAACGAGGCTTGTAGTTCTTGTGACGAACGACGGCAGGCACAGTTGCCCGTGGTTCAGGACTACATCAAGCGGCGTGGTCTTAAGGGACCTGCCCGCCTCGGATCCACCGCCAAGACAAAGGCGGCACCAAAAGTGAGCCTGACACCTCGGCCGAAAGAGAAGGCCAAATCGAAGGCCGGACCAAAAGGGAAGGCCAAACCGTCAGCCGCACCAAAAGTGGCAGCTAAAGCGAAGGCCACAACTGTGGGCCGTCGCCCGGAAGAACTCACACGGACTACTGTTGAAGTCCGTGGAGTGCCAAAAGCTTCCGATCCTTGACCGGGCGAATCGCCCGCGGCCGCTGGAAAAGGAGTGAGCGGCAGCAGCAGGGTTGAGAGTAGGGAACCATGGAACAACAGATCCAACAGCTGACCGATATGGTATTGCAACTCCAACAGAACCAAACGAGGTTGGAGCAAGAGAACCAAGTGTTGAGGGAGTCTCAAGGCGGGGTATCAATGCTAGCCTCAGCCGTAGGAGAATTGGCTAAGAGCCTTGAGAAGAAAGAAGATAGGCGAAAGACCCAAATCCTTATGGACACCAAAGGTTTGGGCCGCCCTGAGAGTTTTGGGAATGTTGAAGGGGATTTCCGAAAATGGGCCAGGAGCATCGACAACCTGTTCATAACTACCTTTGGGAGAGAGTTCATTGAAGTTCTTGAGTATATTTGGAACAGGAAGACGCGATTGAAATGAGTGCTATGGAGTCCGCGTTTGGGACTGGAACCATAGCAGCTATGGATGATCTAGAGGATAAAGCTGATCAAATTCACCGCGTGCTCCTGACCCTAACCTCAGGTGAAACAGAGGATTTGATGGTAGGAGCTTCAAATGGGTTTGAAGCATATCGGCGAGTTCACCGCCGTTGGGATCCCCGAACCTCGGGACGGAAACGCAATATACTTCGAGCGATTCTCCAACCGGAGAGAGTCAAGACATGGGCCGCGGTGAGGCCAGCGATCGAACAGCTCGAAGAGCTCATCAGGCGGCACGAGTCTCGGAGGGATCAGGGAGACTCTATCGGACGACATCAAGTCCGCTTCATTGGAGATGCTGGTACTCCCAGATTTGGAGAAACATCTTTTGTTGAACAAGAGTAGATTGACAACCTCTTCGTTGATCAAACAGGAGATTGAACTTGTCATTGAAACATCCCTCACATCAAAGTCATCTGTTCCAAAACCAGGTTCATCAAGTTCGAGTTATCAAGGACCTCAACCCATGGACGTCGATTCGATCGGACAATGGATCGCAAGCCTGGTCGGAAAAGGTAAAGGAAAAGGTAAGCAGGCCAAAGGTGATGGAAAGAAAGGCTCAAGCAAAGGGGGCTCAAGTAAAGGCTCAAACTCGGCTCAAGATATCACCTGCTATAATTGCGGTAAGAAGGGACACCGAGCGGCCGATTGCTGGAGCAAGAAACGGCCGGATGGAAAAGGCGATAAATGGTCAGGTTCAGGCAAAGGAGACAAGAGTGGTAAAGGTGGCAAAGGCAATAAAGGCAAAGGTGGACGAAGCGGCAAAGGTAAAGCCGCAGGAAGTATGGAAGAGATGGACGATCCGGATGATGGCGTTGAGCCAGCTCCGGAGGCTGATGTCGGAATGCTGATGGCAGACTTGAGTGGAATTGGAATGGCGGACACCTCATCCGCCGAAGAATGGATGAAGTTTAACCTGGACACTGGAGCAGCCCAGACAGCCATCCCGAATGGCTGGGAGGATCGAGTGGTTGTCAGTGAAGGCAACGGAGTTGTATTCAAGACTGCATCAGGAGAGTTGGTGCCCAGTCAGGGCATTGGAACCTTTGAAGGGTTCGATGAGAGCGGCAACAAATGCCGCGTGAAAGGTTCAATGGCTGATGTTCACAAGCCATTGATTTCAGCGTCCAAGTGCTTAGGCTTTGGAAGGATTGCAGTTCTTGATGCGAATGGCGGAAACTTGATTCCGCAAGGGTCCAAAGTTGGAAAGGCTGTTCAGGTGATCCTGGAGAAAGCGAACGCTGCAGAGCAGCGGAGTTGGATCCCTGTATATCAGGAACAGGGAGTGTACAACTTCTACTTGAGGAAGCCAGGGTATAAACCGACAAAGGAATGCTGTGGCATCGCAGAGTTGAACGCCACAGGAGAAAGAGGAGATGCCTCTATGGATTCAGGCCGACCTGGTCCAGAGGGGCGAGAAGAAGATGATGAGTTGGAATTAGTTGATGAGGTTGAGAAACCTATCCAGATAAGAGCTCCGGAGGACCCAACTCCGGCTGAGATTGAAGAGCACGAGGCGACAGGCCATGTGCAGTATCGAAGTTGGCGCCGGCATTGCATTGCTGGACGGGCTGTGGGACAGCCGCATCGGACAAGGTCCGAGGAACAGAAGGCAAAGAGCCTTATGCCCACAGTGGCAATGGACTATACGTTCATGTCACGGGGCGGTGTGGAGGACGAGCGAGTGAAGCCGATCCTCGTAGTGAAGGATGAGAGGACACAGTCCTTAGCGGCGACCTTCGTGGACTCGAAGGGAGCGACGCCGTACGCAGTGAAGTTCGTGGCGAACTTCTTGAAGAACTTGGGACACCGCAAGGTGGTTCTCAAGTCGGATGGTGAGCCATCCGTGGTAGCCTTGAAAGAGGCAGCGGCGAAAGAAACCAGCATAGACTGGGTTTCGGAAGAGTCGCCAGTAGGAGACCATCAGGCGAATGGTCTGGCAGAGAACGCCTGCAAGGAGATCAAGCGTCAAGTACGAGTTCTCCGCAGCGCGTTGGAAGAGAAGCTCGGCAAAGAGCTTAAAGATGATGATCCTGCATTGGCATGGCTGCCAAGACAGGCGGGAGACCTGTTGAGCAGGTACAAGAAAGGTCAAGATGGCGGAACGCCTGAGGCCAGAAGATGTGGAAAGCAATGGCGAAAACCTGCCATAGCTTTTGGTGAACGCCTATACTTTAGAGAAGTAGGCGAGGGAGTTCGCATCCTGAAAGAAGGACGCTATGTAGGGCACCACGGCCGAACAGGATCCATTTTGGTGATGACGGCCGATGGCGTGCGCAGAGGCACAGGAAAAAGGCGACTGAGTTCAGCCGACCGCTGGGACCCAAGTGATTGGGACCTTTTGCGGGGCTTACCGTGGGAGCACTCCGCGGCAAGGCCTGCCGGTGAGCAGTTGATGCTCGAAGAACGACTTGTGGTACCACCTCCCAAGGAGGAACGAGTGGCACCACCACAGCAGAGGCGAGTGTACATCAGGAGAGAGGATGTGCACAAGCATGGAGCCACAGAAGGCTGCCCAGGATGCAAGTGCATCTTGGAAGACAAGAGGACGACCTTGCCGCACACAGAGGCGTGCAGAGCAAGGATCACTGAAGCAATGGAAAAGGATGAAGCAGGGCAAGCAAGACTTGAAGCCCATGCGAAGAAGAGGAAAGAACGGCAACAGCTTGACACTGTGAAGCCGAAAGTCGTGGCCGACAAGGACACCGACATCACGGCCGAAGACGCGGCCGGAGAACCAGAGAAGAAAGAAGAAGCAAAGAGCGCAGGGTCGGGAAGCCCGCCGCCAACAGCGGCAGAGGGTGAGAAGACCTATCCCGATGACCCGAAAGAGAGATATGAGATGAAGAGGCAAGCAGCCGAGATAGAGAAGAAACCAGTGGCAAAAGCCAAGGTAGCAACAGAGCCCAAGAAGAGAACAGGAGAACTTAGGATAGATCCACCTGGGGCAAAGGTCAAGCCGAATCCAGCTCAAGGAACAAAGAGGACGGCAGAGACCGCCGTAGAAGACCTTGATCCCAGGGTGGAAGAGAGTCCAAAGAAAACTGAGACGTTTTCGTATGTTCCAGAAACACCACCAGTAGGGTGGAAGCCAGATGCAGCAAGCTTGGTAAAAGAGAAGGAGATCGCAAAGCAGCATCTGAAGAAGATCATTCAAGGAACCTATGAGGCGAACGGCATCGAGATCTCTGAGCAAGAGATCGGAGACATCGCGCATTTGAGTATGCAGATGTCAGCAGTAGATGTCATGGAAATCTACTCGCCCAAAAGGTTCACCGCACTTGCAGAGCGGTACAAGTTGCGACCGGGTTTTGCGGTCGACTTGAATGAAATGAAAAGCGATGGAACATACTGGGACTTGAACAAGTCCGAAGATGTTCAAGAGGTGCACGATATCCTTGAGAAGGACGAACCGGCTCTTTTGACTGGTTCGCCTCCGTGCCATATGTTCTCGCAGCTCCAGAACCTCAACTGGAGAAGCATGGCGCCGGATGTCCGGAGGAAGAAAATGGACGAAGCCGTCCACCATCTTCATACGAGCGTAGAGCTGTATGTCAAGCAGCATCGCTCAGGAAGGAAATTCCTCCATGAGGCACCTTGGTCCGCAACTAGTTGGAAGGATGAGAAAGTTGCGGCCTTAGCAAAAGAAGATGGAGTGTTCGTAGTAAAGGGTCCAATGTGCAGGTGGCAAATGATGGCCACTGACCGAAGAGGGCTCCAAGGCACCGGCTATGTGAGAAAGGAGACCGGTTGGATGACCAACGATGAAGGGTTGGCCAGAGTCTTGCAAGGAGTCTGCTCGAATGAATCGGGCAAAGGACCATGGCACCGACACATCCATCTGATCGGAGGCATCGCTAGGCAGGCAGCGGTATACCCACCGCAGCTCATGAAAGCAGTGCTGAGGAGCCTGCGTGACACACTAGCCGAGAAAGGTGAGTTGAACACCTTTGATCTGTTTGCAGCAGGCCCAGTTCCAGAGATGCCTCTGATGGACCCTGAGTTCGAAGAAGTCTACATGGATGATGTGAACGGCGGCATTTTGCCAGCCGAGAAAGTGAAAGAGGCAAGACGCCTTGAGATGGATTATTTGAAAGAAAAGCATGGGGTTTATGTGCCCCGACCGAGAGCCGAATGTTTTGAGGAAACGGGGAAGCCCCGATTCCAGTCAGATGGTTGGACACCAACAAGGGAGATCCAACAAACCCGAACTATAGGAGCCGATTAGTTGCGCGTGAGATAAAGGCAAGAAAGACCAAAGAAGAACAATTGCCAGCCAACTTGCTTTTCAGCAGCACGCCCCCATTGGAGGCGATGAGACTGCTGTGCTCGTTGTGGGCAACAAAGAGAAAGTCCTGCCACAACCAGCCGCTGAAGCTGGGCTTGTGGGACATCTCACGAGCACACTTTTATGGAACTCCAAAGAGAAAGATCTACATAGAGCTGCCGCCTGAGGACGAAGCCAGCAAAGATGGGCAGACCTGTGGACTTCTCGTGAAGTCGATGTATGGAACACAGGACGCTCCAAATATCTGGCAGACGCACTACACAGAGACTCTGCAGAAGGCTGGTTTCCGCAGAGGCTTGTCAAATGCGTCAGTCTTCTACCAAGAAGCTTGGGACGTCAGAGTGACGGTGCATGGAGATGACTTCCTAGCACTTGGAGACGCTCAACACTTGGAGAAGCTCAGCCAAGTCCTCAAAGATGCCTATGAGCTGAAATGTCTCGGAATTCTTGGAGACGAGGATGGAGACCGAACAGAAGCTCATTTTCTGAATCGGTTAATCCGAGTTGAGAAGAAGAACGGCAAAGGATCGATTGTGATCGAAGCCGATCGGAGACATGTCGATCTTTTGATCCAGGCATTTGGTCTGGAGAAGGCAAATGGTGTAGAATCACCAGATGTCAAGAAGTCGGCAGATCAGCAGATGCTGGAAAGCCGCAGTCCGCTGCTTGATAAGAGCGAGGCATCGAAGTATCGTTCAGCTACGATGCGTGCTGCGTATCTGTCCCAAGATCGACTCGATATTGGACACGCAGTCAAGAACCTTGCTCGAGGTATGGTATCACCAACAGAAGCCAAACTTGCTGACTTGAAGCGTCTCATCAGGTACTTGAAGAAATATCCTGATGTTGGGCAATGTTTTGGCTCGCAACAGACACCCTCAAGGCTGAGGGTGCAGGTCGATGCCGACCATGGTGGTGACGCTGTGACGCGCAAAAGTACGACTGGCATGGTTGCCATGTACGGCATGCACGTGTTGAAACACAGCAGCAACATCCAATCTACCATAGCCCTTTCCACAGGTGAGAGTGAGTACTACGCACTTGTGAAGGGAGGATCTGTGGGCTTAGGCCTCCAAAGCCTATGCGCAGACCTTGGGTTGGATTTGGGAGTCACCATCGAAGGCGATTCCAACGCAGCCAAAGAACTGTGAATAGAGTGGGTTTGGGTAAAGCCAGACACATCCAGACTCGCTACCTATGGTTGCAAGAAAGGGTCGCCGAAGGCCACTTGAAAGTGCACCACGTTCCAGGTGTCAAGAATAAAGCCGATGTGTTGACCAAATCGGTTCCTGGGGTGCAGCTTCGCAAAACCATGGAGGACCTGCAGTATGCATTCCTCAGCAAGCGAAGCAAAGGACAGTTAGATGTTTTGGAGTAAGGTCCCTGGCCAAGCTCCACTACCACAACTGAAAGTGGCTAAGCAGCGAAGAGTTTCACATGTTTCTTTTTAAGCTTGCGCAGCAGTACAGTGCTTTGCAAGAGGAGGAGTGTTTGTATGTACAGCCCATATATACTCCGCTAGGGTACTGCAGACACGTGACTCTTGACGTGTTTTGGCTCAAGGAGAAAAGGCGTTCCGAAACGTCGAAACTCTGTTTTCATATGCCTTAAATTCCTAATGATGATTGAACTGTCACTCAATGCTTTGCTGCGCATGTTTCGCTCAGATGCCCATCGCTGGAAATTGGAGCCATGAACTCCAGCGAGTCCTTTGGAAGGCTTCAGAAACAACACCGGAGTATAGTGACGAATAAAAAACTGAGCAGGTTTGTTACTGCAGAACTCCTTCGATAAAAAGGACGGGACTCTGAAACATTTGGGCTTGGCTAACCTGGTCAGGACAAGAAGTGATCGAGAGTTTGGAACTCAGCAACGCACAAAGAGAAAGCAGGTTTCAATTCCAACACGTTCCATCGTGTTAAAACATGTTCAAACATGTTTCCATGGAGTTCTCAGTGAACGCTTTTTGCCAGGGCATCGACCAAAAAGAGCACAGACGGCTCCTTTGTGTCCAATGGTTCCATCGTCAGTTTGGCCAACTTGAAGCGTCTTGGTTTGAACATTTTTTGGATGGACGTGTCAATGCCTGTTTGTGAACCTGCTTCAGATCCTTGGAACAATTTTCAGATTGTGCATTTGGATAGCAACATATATTCGGTTGACTTTAGGAAAAACTACATTTCGGAGCACTTGCAGAAGTCCAAAGATGCTGCATACAAGCGACGCATACGTATCAGTGGCGTCATGGGCTTCTTGGGCATCATGTGTGTGCCTTGAACAAAAAAGGACAAAATCAAAATCCACTGTTCAACTGAGTTCTTGCTCTTCAAACTGTCCTGTTTGGAGCTACAGTGATGTTTTGGCCTGTAAAGGAGGTTGCAAGCTGACCCAACATGCACCAAGAACTCTCGTGGTAGGCAGGCCTCTTATCGACCCTCTTGCAATCAAAGCAACGGAGGGAAAATAGACCCATGTTCAG
>CAXIVM010001588.1:0-26591 GCA_964035705.1 Porites rus | reverse complement strand
GTCAACACCAGTGACATCGGCGCGAAGATCCTGAGCAAAGCAAGGATGAGTGGACTGAAGTATCTCATCAAAATGATCAACGGGGATGACGAGAAGATTGGTGATGCCGAGTACCAGGAGAAAAAGATGAAGGAGGAGCTGAAGAAGAATACAGGCAAGATGGCCAAGAGCTTGGGAGCAAATGCAAAAGTGGCAGTGGTGATCGCATTATCCCTGCTGCAAAGTGGCCAGAGTGCAGAAGTTGGAGAGCATGAGACTGAGGAGACGAGGGCACGGAAGCATGGTGGGTTCGGCTACTGATCACCGTGATCTGCTTAGCAAGTGTTGGGGCCTTGAGCATGGCACGGATGGCTGCGCAGATGCTACAGGCATGGTGCAGTGGAGGACGAGGCTACCAGCAACCCGTGCAACAACAAGGAGGAGTCGGAGACAATGACGCGGATGACCCGCATGCGAGAAGAGAAGTACAAGAAGTCACAACCCAACCTGAACAGCCACACTACGAGAACGACCCAGAGAAGGTGAACATGCAGTGGCAGATAGTACACCTGGAAGTGCCTGTGGCTGAACAAGAAGAGAAATTGAAAGAAACTCGAGATGAACGTGATCGCCAATCACGTGAAGTGGTGAGAATGTACAACATGTGTGCTGAGTTACGTTTCGAACTCGAAGTTGTGAAAGAAGAAAGGGATGAAGCAAGAAAGAAAGCCATCCGAGTGGCTGGAAATGATGTGATGAACGAGCCCAGGAGATCGAGAGAATGTCAGAAGATGTGGCTCAAGCATGGGGAGTCACAGAACTGTGGAAGAAACGGGCAAAGGAATGTGAGAAACAAGCACAAGATGAACTGAAGGGACGCCTGCAGGAAACCAAGTTTACCCTGGATCGAAAGATCTGGAATGTTGGAAAGACTAGCACATGCTTTCATCAGCCAGGGTGCGGGCACCTAGCGAATAGTGCAGGTGTCCGTACACTGAAGCCTTGCGCGCATTGTGTGCCAGATGCCATGGGGGCCGTGCTAGGATTGACACAGATTCCAACCGACTAGATGGCAGCTGGCACACCATAGGTATACGCCATGCATTTAGGCCCAAGCTGAGCGGTCAAAACGGGGGCGCACCGCTTTTCAATTTATGTAATTCTTCTATAGTCTAAGGTCTAAAGAGTTCTAGTTGGGGAAGGGGTTGGTTGCCTACGATGTAACAGTAAGAGGTCCAAGAAAGGGCCCGGCAAACATCAACAGACACCAAGAATATGTCGCAAGAACAAAAGCCAAGAACAACATCTCACAGGTGAAACGTAGCGAAACCTTGTCTTCTTCAGGGTTCATTCTATTCCTCCCAAGGACTGGCCTGCTCCCTGCCATTCCTTGGGCTTTATGGCTCGTGATTCTCTACTGTACTTGGAGCATGGGTTCCTTCATGAGGCGCAGCGCTCTCCACGTCGCGGGGGCGTCTCCGCTCCGTTCCACGTCTCCACGTCGCCCGCATGAAAGGTCGATCCCCATCATATTGAATCGGGAGTCCCGGAGGTCCCGGAGTCCATCTGTTTTTCTTTTTTCGCAGTGTCAGTGAGGGGCTCCTGATCCTGGTTGCACGGAACAAAATATAGGGATCCTGATCCTGAAAGCCAATGTCTTTTTCCTGTGCGGTTTCCATGGTCCGACAGCTGAGCCTCAGATCACGGATCGAACACCCGCAACAAGTGGTGGCATCGATGCCGGAAGTGAGTGGCTTTGTGTTCCTGTTCAGATGTTAGAACAGCTCAGGATCTCAGAGAGGCGGAGGAAGGTGTCTAATTTCACCCACTCGCTTTGGGGTTGGTTCATATGGAAATTCCGGCACAATCTCAGGGATCTCATGAATCTTCCCAAAGCAGCCGCCAGCCGGAGACACAGCCATCCGATGCTGGTCGACCTGTCTTCCGCTTAGCTTTTTGGAACCCTTTCGTTGGTTGATCCAAGAGACAACCAACGTGTGAGCCAGGGGAAGACAGTTTCGTCAATGTGCAAATTGGGTTTATAGTTTACATTCTGGAAAGCTTATTGTATTGGTTTCTTTTTGAAGTTCTCTGCCATCGCAGGACGCCTGCTGCGCCCGCTACGCCTGCTACACCCGCCACGCCTGCCATCTTCAAAGAAGAAATGGGCGACGATGGCTCTGATGAAGTGGTTATGCAGGTCGACGATGAGTTGAGCTCGACATTTTCAACTTAGAACCCAGAGGCTCCAAGCGTGTTGGACCAATCCAGCACCGGAAGCATTTTGGGAGTGGGTCCAATCAACAAGCAATTCTCCAGAAGTGTTTCTCCATCAGCCACTCAATAACCCAGACACTCCATGAGACTGCCATATATGCCGATCAGTTGGGGTGGTTGACTGGGGGTCAATGGGTCGGCATATATATGGCAGTCCCATGGGTCGTGCCTGGGTCATAGTATACAATGGTCCATGTCCCAAAAAGACGTGTGAAGTGATCACCGAAAACCATGGAGCCTTACGTGACCTGGACCTGTGCGTCCCATTTTCCTGGTGCGTCGGAGTTTTTCCCGGCCCGGCCCTGTGATGTTTGACCATCAAGTAGCTCGGTGCACCATCAAGTAGCTCATTGTATGCTGTTACTCTCTTGGTCCAACCCGGAGGTCATGGTGTATGTTGTTTCATGCGTCAGTATCAACTCCTCTGAAAACCACGATTGCATGCCTTTTGCCCAATCGAATGGACCTTGTGTTGTAAAGGCATTGCTACAGTCTCAAGATGGTGAGATACATAAAATTCCATAAATAACCGTTTCAAGCCTGAGCACCTGGATCTTCACACTTCAATGTACTGTAACCATGGAGCGTAAAGTCTGCGGTTCTTGAGATTCATCCACGTGTCAAAGGTATCGGTATTCTAAGGTCCAACCATCAAGCTACACTAGCACTTGGAACCCTGGATTCTCTCTGGATCAGGCCACCAGTGACACCACGTCAAAAATCAACTCTTTGGATTGTCCGATTGAAAAAAGAATACCCAGCCCACGGGGCGCTGGCACAGCGCGAGCACAGGACCATTCTCAGACCACCGAAACCCGTGAGCAAGCAGCAATCGCTCTGTGGGCAATCCACTAGAGCATGCAGAGATGCAGCGAGGAAAGGAGAGCGGAGAGATATTGGTCAATGTATAGGTCGATATTCCAGGCGTGAAGTGATTGGGGTTCACATCAGCCCGATGGTCACGGATGGGCGACAGTCTCTGGGATTAGGACCAATTTGGCTAAGCCGTTTTGGAAGGCTTCCAATGTAATTAGAGATGTGAAGGACATAACCTCCAAAAGCCTTAAACCTTGGAACTGAGTGGCTAACCTTGAGGCTTTGTATTTTTGTCATTCTTTGTCCCTTCGTTTCGTGCGTCAGAAACGGCCAGGTGAGAGGCAGCCCCTTTCCCTGGACCGATCAGGCCCGGATCCTTTGTTTCGCAAATGGTGTTCGAGCGGGAGGAGATGGTTCAGCTTCAATGGCGAGCTCATTGCAATAGGGGTCCCTCAAACAAATAGAGGTGACACGACTTTGTGGTCACTCAAAGCTAGCATAGAGGGATGAACACTTTTCACTGTTCTAGCTATCTGGGGATCACTCTCCAAACCAATTCACAACTCAGAGTCTCCAAACCAATTCACAACTCAGAGACTCCAAACCAATTCACAACTCAAAGACTCCAAACCAATTCACAACTCAAAGACTCCAAACCAATTCACAACTCAGAGACTCCAAACCAATTCACAACTCAGAGACTCCAAACCAATTCACAACTCAGAGTCTCCAAACCAAGTCACAACTCAGAGACTCCAAACCAATTCACAACTCAGAGTCTCCAAACCAATTCACAACTCAGAGTCTCCATACCAATTCACAACTCAGAGACTCCAAACCAATTCACAAGTCAAAGACTCCACACCAATTCACAACTCAGAGACTCCAAACCAATTCACAACTCAGAGACTCCAAACCAATTCACAACTCAGAGTCGCCAAACCAATTCACAACTCAGAGACTCCAAACCAATTCACAACTCAGAGTCTCCAAACCAAGTCACAACTCAGAGACTCCAAACCAATTCACAACTCAGAGTCTCCAAACCAATTCACAACTCAGACACTCCAAACCAATTCACAACTCAAAGACTCCAAACCAATTCACAACTCAGAGACTCCAAACCAATTCACAACTCAGAGACTCCAAACCAATTCACAATTCAGAGTGTCCAAACCAATTCACAACTCAGAGTCTCCAAACCAATTCACAACTCCGAGACTCCAAACCAATTCACAACTCAGAGACTCCAAACCAATTCACAACTCAGAGACTCCAAACCAATTCACAACTCAGAGACTCCAAACCAATTCACAACTCTGAGACTCCAAAAATATTCACAACTCAGAGTCTCCAAACCAATTCACAACTCAAAGACTCCAAACCAATTCACAACTCAGCGACTCCAAACCAATTCACAACTCAGAGTCTCCAAACCAATTCACAACCCAGAGTCTCCAAACCAATTCACAACTCCGAGTCTCCAAACCAATTCACAACTCAGAGACTCCAAACCAATTCACAACTCAAAGACTCCAAACCAATTCACAACTCTGAGACTCCAAACCAATTCACAACTCAGAGTCTCCAAACCAATTCACAACTCAGAGTCTCCAAACCAATTCACAACTCAGAGACTCCAAACCAATTCACAACTCAAAGACTCCAAACCAATTCACAACTCAGAGACTCCACACCAATTCACAACTCAGAGTCTCCAAACCAATTCACAACTCAGAGTCTTCAAACCAATTCACAACTCAGAGACTCCACACCAATTCACAACTCAGAGTCTCCAAACCAATTCACAACTCAGAGACTCCAAACCAATTCACAACTCAGAGACTCCAAACCAATTCACAACTCAGAGACTCCAAACCAATTCACAACCCAGAGACTCCAAACCAATTCACAACTCAGAGTCTCCAAACCAATTCACAACTCAGAGTCTACAAACCAATTCACAACTCAGAGTCTCCAAACCAATTCACAACTCAGAGACTCCAAACCAATTCACAACTCGGAGTCTCCAAACCAATTCACAACTCAGAGTCTCCAAACCAATTCACAACTCAGAGTCTACAAACCAATTCACAACTCAGAGTCTCCATACCAATTCACAACTCAGAGTCTACAAACCAATTCACAACTCAGAGTCTCCAAACCAATTCACAACTCAGAGACTCCAAACCAATTCACAACTCGGAGTCTCCAAACCAATTCACAACTCAGAGTCTCCAAACCATTGTAGGAATCGACTGAACATCAATCCGGCCAGACAAAGCAAGGGCAGTCATCCATATATGTGTGTTGGGAATATTGGGATTTGAGGTGTGGATCAAATATCACTTTTTGATCAAGCAACAAGAAGCTGGGGTGGTTTCTTGACCTACATGTCCAACAGACAAGTTTTGGCTGCCTGAAACTCAGGAAATAGGAACTAAGCTGTTACAAACTTCTACTCAGTGAGTGGTCAACCTTGAACTTTTGCCTTTCTTGGGATTGGCAATGATTGGCATCTCCGAAAACTTACAAATTCACTTTCACTCTCGTTGCGGTCGTGTATTCTCACGCTGTAGTGTACTGTATGTATGACTTTTTGTTCTTTTGAGGGTAACTCTACGATGCTGTTTGTGAGCTTCAACCTCGCAAGAAAAGGTCGTACATGCCCACTGCTGATTTTATTTTACATGTTCTCTGTGTTTTTGGGCACTGACGCCAACCCTGCACGAACCTCCTAATTTCAATTGGACATTCTCATTGCGAGCTCCATTCTCATCATCCGAACGTTGATATATAGAAGAAATCTGAAAAGGACCAGGTGAATCAACCCCTCCTTTTCGGCCTTCCAAAATACCGAGCCCTCGGTACACCGTCTTAGACCCTCCCCATCCACACCCAAACACCCAACCTGAAAAGGAGCAAATAGAATCGCTGTCGACCCGGTACGCCCAAGAGCCTGGCGACCTTCGGACTCTCGTTCCGCGCATCGCTTCAATTGACGTCGGACGTTCCGGACTCGTCGGACTAGTAGGCCGATGGGGCGAGTCGTTTTGGGGCTGACACGAAAAGCAAAAGCAGGACGCACATGTGTTTTTTTGATATAGCAAAACAAATCGTACTATGAATATGTAAATGAACATTACTTGAGATTGGGGCTCTTCCCCCGCAAAGAACTTGACAAATTGTCGGGGGAATTTTTGAGTTGGGTCCCCGAGGAAAGGATGCAGAGAGCACTTGGAGGTGACCTATGCCAATGGAGAAGGATGCACAGTTTTTTTCACTGACATGTCTTGCACGTGGGGGAAAGCGCCCACATCTTGATGTTTCTTTTGCAATCTTTTGCAAAGAGGTCCATCCATGTTTAGAAGAAGCAATGCCTCCCTGTGGTGAATGACCTGCAGTCCCGGAGAAAGGGTCCAGTCTGACACGTCACGTAACCGAAGCGTCCTCGGCGTCAAAATGGAGGTGCCTTGGATCAGTCCAAAATCCGACACCTGACCCCTGGATCCATTACCTGGTCGAAACTCACTGATGTAGAGGGAGAAATGGACTAAGACCCACAGGTACTCGTGATCTTTTGAGCCACATCCTACCCAGTCAATGGCTAACCATGAACCTTTGTGGATTACTGGTTTCCCACTCAAATCCAGTAAGAAAGTTCGGTTTTAATAACCACCCGAACGACTCGGAAGTCACTCAACCGGTGAACTGCGAGTTGTTCAGCCTCGAGAAGCAGATTCACGCAGGTCCAGGACTACGTCTACCGAGTGGTGGAGGTGGGGTGAGACGGACAGATGAGAGATGGTGCACCGGACCTTGATGGTCCGTGCTATTTGCTGCATGGTATGTTTTTTTGTCCCTCCCGTTTGGGTGGAAGCGAATTCATGGTGAATGACTCGAAGTCGTTGGCTCACAACTCAGGAAGTACAGCATCCACCAGCACCCTCCTTCAGGCTCTAAAACGTAAGTAGGTTCCTTGGTCTGGACTGTGGCAAGAACACCTCCCCCTCAGGTGCCACACTTCAGTTCCTTTGGGGTTCCAACCCGGTCTTTGGTCGATCTTGGGTGTCTCCAAAAGCTAAGAAAAGAGGCTGTGCCAAGGCTGGGCATTGGCCAAACCTGGGTTTGACATGGGAGGGGAATAGATAGGTGTGAGGCATATATGCAGCGCCATGTGCCACCCAGATGAGTGGACAAGTAGCTGGAAACGGATCTTGCAGAACCCCAAATGAGTCGGGCATACCCTTTTTGCTTCCTCGGCCCAGAGTAATAGCCCTGTGGAGTGTGGTCCGATACTCCCCGGGCCCTGGGAGTCGGGGAAGTTCCCATTTGATCAGAAAGTGGACAGAAATGAGCAGAATACTTTTGCAAAGCAAAGCAAGTACGCCTTAAATTTTGCCTTTAGACTTGGCTCAGCCTCTAGACTCGCAGCTGCTGAAATGATGGGCAGAAGCTTCTGGACCACTTCCTTCATATAGGAGATCCAGATATAGGCCGCCCAAAACTGCTTTGGGCATCTGCTAAAGACAGCCTTTAGTCCAATGCGGGGGGGGTCTAAGAACCAGTGTCTAACCAAAGTTAAGGGTCAGCTCCACATTGTGACCTGGCGGCCCTGTGGTGCCCTGTGTCGCACTCGCAGGTGCGGGGAGTCTTCGACCATGACCAGGCCGGAGCGACCTGGACTCGTTCGGTGTGAAATCCCCGGTGGCCAGGTTCTTGCCGCACCACACATACAGCACACGGATACTGATAGGAATGTTTGTGATGCATCTTATGCATATAGTCTCATAATAGCCTCTACACATTCTGTCGGTCGTTCATATGGGGCCATTCCTTCAAGTCAGTCGCATTCTCATCTATAAAAACCGATTGGATCCGATTGGGAACAAGAAGCTACTAGGGCCTCCACCAGCTTCGCGACGAACGGAGCGGGGCTGAACCGACGCGACGCCAGGAGATGCACGTGGGTCCTCGTCCCGGGTCCGATGACATGGGTGAGACGGTGCCTGGGGTGCTGGTGGTGACTCCTTTGCGCTTGGAGGACCGACTACGCGGTGGGGGACGGGGTCGAGCTGCAGGCCTCAGGAACCAAAGGGCGAAGGCCGTTCGAGCAGAGAAGCTGCAATCTTCCGGAAGCTCTCCATAGTCATTATTGGGGGGTGTAGAAAAAATGGACCTCCCAAAGAACCCCTCGAAGAAGGGAAATAGACAGACCAAACCCACTGGTATAATTTGCACCCTTATGGAGGATGCAGCATTGTCTTGAAAAGACCATGGAGTGGACATCAGCGGCCGAGATTGCCAAGAACATCAAGAACTGTGGCAGCTTCCGCTTTCAGCGATTGCGGGATGTTGTGATATGCTCGTTTTGAAGCGGAGACAGGAAGGCTTTGTTGAGCGTTTTTGCGTGATCACCAGGTGCCATCGGCATAAGGTCCGCGATGGCAGCTGAAAGCGCTCAACCAGCTGCTCTTTGAGCTGCCAAACGAAGCTGTTCGAGCCAAGGAGATCGACGTTCGCCTCGATAGGCGGAAGCAAAATGAATATTGAAGGACATACTCCCACTGTAGCACAGATGTTTTTCAGATTCCTGACAGGACAGTGTATCTTCAAACGGCGAGGCCTTTGGCAGCCAAACCTGCAGCGTTTTGAATGGGGCAGCTGACTCTGATGGTGATGAGGGTTCTTTGCTTCTTTGCAGGGTAGTACGTAGAGCGATCCAATGATCGAAATGCATGAGAGAATTGCGCAGGTCAGGTCTGGTCAGGTCGCTCCCGACCCTCCAGCCATCCAGCATATATACCTCATGACCGCAGAAGAAGCCTTCAACAAGTCTATTTGGATAGCAAAATAAAAAAAGAAACAACGAGAAAACATGTAAGTCAGAGTACATTTTCTTGGGTCTGAAACATCCGATTATTTCCAAGAAACATCATCCAATCCAAAAGGTTTTCTTGCCCCTCTTTTGTTGAGCCTCTTGCCATATCCATCTCATGAAAGCACTTCTCAAAAGATAGTCCTTTAGGGTGAGTGGCAGGCTTAAACATATTTCTGACATCTTCGTAGCTTACGTAACCTATCAGTCGGGTGCGAATGACATACGGTGCAACACAAATAATAGCCAAGTCAAATATAGGAGTATGGTAAAATTAGGAGGAGTATGGAGGAGTAGATATCTCCACGTTCCTTGCCAGTAACTCTTCACTCGCAACCCAGTGCCGTAATTACAGAGTACTCGCAGTGCCGTGTTGTTCGGCTTGGGGACATCTGACATGTGGAAATTGTCCACATGTTTGATGTCCCCAGACTCAACTTTCTTGATGTCCCTAAACTCCCCGTTCCGCCTGTTCAAACTCCACTTTCTGGAAGCATTACGTTTCATCCACCACCTGGAGGCCAACCCGCCCCCTCCAACCCGCCGCTCAAGTCTCACCAGATTGGCCTAACACGAGCTAGGCTCCTCTAATCCGCTTCGCTCGGAAACCGTCCACCCTAAAGAATCCTTGGGCCCTCGGTAGCGAAGCAGATTCGGGCAGGATGGCTCCACGGTCCTGGTGAACCGAGGGCATTTGCCCACCTACCGCCTCGAGCGCGCGACGCGCCCTGAAGTCCCCACGCGTCTCGGTGCCGACGGGATGTGGAGCGGCGTGGCGGGCGGCGCTTGGCGCCGGGCACAGGCATGTGCGTGAAGGGAGGGATCACGGGATGAAATGCGTTGGCAGCAGAAAGGCAAAAACGTGAAGCATCGTGAAACTTGGAATCTTTTTGGCCGCTCAGAATTGCAAAAAGGATCAAAAACAACGGATGTGGACAATCCCAAATAGCCCTTACTAGCGTACTTTGTAGAAGATCGACTCCTACCGGCGGTCCGTGTCCAAGCGTCAACTCGGTGATGGTGTCTCACACTCACAGTTCAGTTCTGCTGGGCAAAGGTTTATCGGATAGACCGCCTGCGAAAACGCGGTGAACACCGTCTCCGATTTCAGGCCCGACGTCCGGGTTCGACTCGCCGATGCTGAGGTGGGTTCGAGTGCGTGGTGTTCTTGAGGAGGGCGAAATCCCCAACTTTGCTGGAAAGCCGGGGGAACTCAGCTGATCGAAGCAACTCTTGCAACAAACATGGAAGTGGAGCAAACATGGAAGTGGACAAGCCCCTGTTTGGTATTCAGATAATGCTCTTTCCAGGGGCCAGCGGCCAGGACGTCCACTTCCGTGATTGTTGGACAGAGGGTAACAAGCGAGGCTCATCTTATCTTGCCGCATAACCTCGCTTCTTGAAAGATGCCATGGGATTCCTCCATACAACAGATGACCAGTTGGACGACCAGGTGCTGCAACATGGACGACCAAAAGGAGGGGTTGCGACGATTAAGAGATGCAAATGAAGCTGACCAAAGTCTCACCTCTCCCTGAAAGCTATCAACCTCTATCAGCCCTTCAGAAAGTTCAACTTGATTGAGCAGCGGTCATCCTTGAGCAGCGTTGTGCTCACCAATGTAAAAAGGCCCTGATGCCTGGGGATTCGATACTACACTGTACGTCCTCAGCTGCTCAGCCTTCATGCGACTTGGCCTCTTGCAACTTCAGCTGTTCGTGGAACCATGTCGCCATGGGGTATGAAATCATATGAACATCACAAAAGCCATTTGGAGAACATCTACCGATCCGTTGTGAGTTTACAGGGTGTCTCCCGACTACCGATGTGCGAAGAAACCCATAGAAACCCACAGAAACGGAGAACCCCCTGGGTTGGGACCGCCTGCATTGCCACAAAACACATCAAACACCCATTCCTGAGTTGTTGCATGGGCCATTGAGTCCATCCGGAGGCCTTCCACATTGCTGCGTTATACGCCAGATCCGACATACCTCTGATCAGAGGGTGATTCGAGACACATTGGATGGCCTTTCATCGCCCAGCCACCAAGTCCAGTGTTGTCCATGTGATGTGCACATGCTGCTGCATGCGGAACGGGGAACTGCAGCTCATTCATGGTTCCATGTGGTTCCATGCGATTCATTTGGCGCCTGGAGATGCCTGGAGGCACTGGTTGACCTACCAAAAGTGGATAGCCTGCAAACATATTTTTAGGGGAATTGCGAACAGGTGGAGGTCGTTCGGTTCACCTTTGTTTTTTGTCGAGGGGTTCAGTCGCCCACTGAAAGCCCCTGCGTTTTGCGGGAAATTCTTGGGCCATGTTTGGGCCGCTGCTATTGGGTCGCCCAACAGTGTGGCAATATCATGCACAAATCCCGATCCCTGTCAAATATATTACTGCTGCTGCTGCTGCTGCTGCATCCACGTCGAAGCAGACATCGCAACGGCTTCGCCCGGAAGCAGATGATGACCGTGGTTGCGAGGAAGGCTTTGACCGATGCGCAAGCCAGGTCAAGAACGCTTTGCTACAAACCCTTCAAGAAACCCTTCACGAGATTAGTGACTGGGAATGCTTCACCGACTGCTGGGGGGACAATGCAAGCTTTACAGTGCTCATTTCCGGCTGCTGTTTGCATCGAAACGACGTGCAATGAATGTTTCAAAGGTTTCACGGGTGAAGTTGCAGACATTGACTCGGATGATCCGAGTTCCCGTTTGCAGGAAGGTAACCTGCAACCGAACACACCTCACAGTGGTTTCCAGAGATCTTAAACTTTGACCCTCCAGTCGGGCAGCCCATGTTTTCTTTTGAATCGAGTCTGTGGACCCACATCATCTGAGGTATGCAAGGCTCCGGAATCGTCCGGACAAGAACCAGGAGAACGCAGGGACCGCAGGGACGTTCTTTTTCTTTGTGTCTCGGTGAGCCCCCATATACTTCTTGGCGTAAATGGGCTGAAGGCTCCCCTTGGGGGGACAGCGGGCAAAACAATGGACCAGGTACACAAATCAACAAAGCACACAAAGCAACCACGCAAGCTCAAGGCAAAGTCTGATGTGTCCCTGAGACGGCCAACCCCGTGGCCTCCCTAAAAACCTACATCCTATTACATCCTACATTATGAGAGCCAATCTGCATACATATGCCATCAAGGCGGAGAAGGTGGGATATTCTTCACCCAATGCTTTGTGGGACACACCAAATCTTGTTTGCTCCAACAAGGGAGCCTGCAGAGTCGAAACCACTGGGTGTTGATCTTCGATGTTTGTGTCAAAATTAGCCAACAAAGATCCAAGTGTTAATCCATGCAAGGAGGTTGACCTTCCAAATTGCAGAGGTGTTGGAGGAGCTCCTCCACATTGTGTAGGTCTGCTTTAGGGCCATCGTCATTGCCATGCGCCAACCCCATCACCACACATGCCCCTCATGGACGTGTCAAGGGCCATTTAGACTAGAAACCAAATAGCGTACGTCAGCAGCCGAGGGCAATCGGGGCATGTTATATAGCTGATGATGTTGATGGTGTTTGCTCAAACAATCACCCCGAGAGATTCAAGACCATGATGTCAGATGTAGCTGCGTGTCTACCTCAGTCTCAACTCTAGCTTTACTGTTTGGATTTGTGCCGAGCCGAACATTAAACGTGTATAAAATAGTCACAGCTGTCAGTCAGACATGTGTTTTTTTCACATTCAAGACCATCTACGTCACCGTCATGCTGCCAGTACCTTTACCTGCTAGCTGATGAGCTTGCCGAGAACGCAAACGCCCGGAACCACGAGGAATGCGCGCAGGCTGGGCGGCTGGGCATTACGTACAATGGGGAGCTGTTGCGAAGTGTTTCGCCGATCCCAACCACTTGGGCGTGGTCAGGCCAAAGGGGTGATTTTGCTGTTGGGGTCATCCACCAAACCAGCCGATTTTGGATGATTTGACACTTGTCACGGACGGTCCCTGTTGGCGGCCGGCTGGAAGACTGACAGATCGAAGCCGCACGCAACGGCGCAACGGAATTCACAGGCACTGGTGACAGCCATCGACGTCCTCTATGAGGATGTGCGTCATGCGATTGGGTGTGTCGCTGGTGTGATTGATGGATGCCCTGGGGCCCTAGGGACAGGAGTTCGTGGAATTGACAGGTGACGGAGCAAAAACAAGTTGTGATGGCATGGTCCTATGCCATCAATGCCTCAACTGATCTCAACTGTATTAAAAACCTCTCAACCCGTAAAGGCAGCACACTGTAGCAGGTCCACATGCTTCTCCCGTGTAAGAGTTAGCACTCCGAACTCTTTTTCTACAGCAATCGAGAACTTCATGATCCTCGACTCAACAGATATCCTACTGTAACAGATCCTGCGTTGGATCGCGAACGAACCCTGAACCATAGCGGGCCCCGGTATGTCCCCGGTGATGCTCCGTCGTGTGGTCGTCCAGTGGCTCCGGATGGGTGGATTGAATATGAAGCATGAAGCATGCTATAGAACTACGTTATATTGCGGCATTATACAATTGCCGTTTTCATGCAACGTCGCCTTTTTCCATCCTGCGGCGTTCTCTGATATTGATCTCATGGGGACGGCGTCTCTTGATGAACTGCGGCAGTTGCGATCAGTTGACGGCAATTTTGGTCCACACATCCATGCGCCTCAAAGAGTAATTTCCTTTTAGTGCAGGCGAGTATGAAGACATTGTAGGGTTTTGCGTGAAAGGCGACTGAACCTATCTAATTATATCAGCAAATTTGCATAGTCGTGTGAAGTGGAAAAGGCAGCTGATGGAAGTGTCACATGCTGGGTTTTCGTCGGCTTCGTGAGTAACTCGACCTCTTGCGCGGCATTGCAGAAGACTTAGCATTTAATGTTACGGCGGTTTTCCACGTACTTACGGCGTTCTCCCCCTACTGATGGCGTTGTTCCCCGCACCCTCTCTGAAGGACGCTCCAGGTGGCAGAAAGACTTGTCACAATCGATTGTTTCAGCCATTGCGTGATCAAAATGTGAACAAATCCTGCCGTGATGTCAATCGAGACCTTAGACAAGGGCTGTAACATCTGGAGAAGTGCTACCATGAGGTTTGAAAACGATGAACTCTAACTTGCAAGTAACAATATCCTCTTTGGTAGATCAAACAAAACGGCGATTCTTCTTTTGTGACGGCGCTTTCACTTCTCTGGCGCCGTTTTCACTTTCTAGGGATTGAGCTACGGCAGACAAATTAGTTACGGCAAAAAAATTGTCTCAACAGCTTACGGCAAAAATAATTACCTCGGGAGGGTCTAGGTATATTTTATATATTGTATCAAGCATGTGGGGCCGATTTGGAGTCATACTTTGACCTTTCCTTTTGACAGCTGCTATTTATAAGGACCATTTCACGAAGGAGTTTATGATTGACACCAGTGTTTCGAGCTGTGCGTGCAAGATTTATTCCAGTCTTTTGCTCCTCCCAAAAGCCAAAAAGTGACCTGAAAGCAGAGGAGTTGTGTGTATGAACAGACGAGGGTCACCCCCAACCCTTGCAAAGTCCCACCATTCTCACCCGTTCCAGAACAAATGGCATGGCTACCAGGAGCAAGAAACTACTATATAGTCGTTTCTTCTTCATTACTACTAGTAGCAAGAAGCTACGAAGTTGGAGGCCATCGCTATTAGGTTGGAGGCCATCGCTACTAGTAACAAGAAGTTACTAGGAACAAAGGGCATCACTACACCGAGCGGACCGTGGTCCCGGTCGACGCCAAACCTGCCGAGACCGCTTGGCTCAGCATGGCTCGGTCTCACCGCACCTGGTGATCGGTGCTCGGAGCTCGGTGCCTGGGCTCACCGGTTCCACCTGGGGTGTTCCGGAGGGTGTGTTTCGGCGACTCATCCAGCCAGGTCCATTGGTCCAGGGAATGGAAGATCACCAGGTCCATTGGAAGAGCTCGATCTTCCCAGGCTTCGCATGCTTATATAATGCTTAGCCAGAAACAACACAGGTGGCATGACTTTGAGCAAGTGCCCTGAAAAGAAACCAACTGGGAACTTCTTGAAGGGGACCACAGCCAAGTAGAAAATCCATGAACACCTAGAATGAAAGGGTGAAGCTAAGCGCTTCCTGACGCTTCCTGGCTTGAATCTGAGCTTTGAGCCTTAAGCACTCCACAGAAGGCAAGGATCACTTCTGGTTTTTAGATGTTGGCCCGTTGGCCAATCCACCCACCATGGCATTCCTTTAAAAAACCACCAAAGATATTGAAAGATGGGCAGATGAGCATTCCCGGCCGTCCATGTCTTGGTTTGTCTCAACAGATTTCGGTCCCAAGGCACCGTGAACACGGCCTGTCAGCTACTTGGCGACCAGAGGGACCGAAAGGGTCGGGGTCTGGTGGAATGAGGGAACTGTGGAAGGAAACAGAACTGGACGGATAAACATGGAGCTAGGTCCATGTAATTACGAAGAAACATCAGATGGACAACTGAGCTTGAGGTAGAAGCTTTTGACACCGTCGATGTTTCGGCATTTCGGATGCGACCTAAGAGTTCGCGGAATCCACCAGTCTAGCCCAAATGACCTGATTGTTGCATGTTGAGGTCGAGTGAAATGAACCGTTGTAGCTACATCCAGCGTAACCTCATAGCCTGACACAAGTGGTATGGAAAGTTCCAATTCTAAGAAGGCTAGAAGTTCTAATTCGCTAACTCGCAGACTCGTTCTGATCCGCAGATGTTGTATTCTGACTTTTCGGGATTGGCCAATTCGTTTTGGGGGTTCCCGCGATCTGGTCCAATTCTTCGCATCGATGGCGGAGGCGGAGGCGGACGCTTTGTCTCCTCCGTCGACCCTCGGGAGTCTGGAGGATTTGAGTTCGGGAACCAGTTCAGACGTGTTTCTTTTTTGGCCATGACAACCCCCCACCAGAAAACACATTGATTTCATAGGCCGATTGGCTCACCTGATGGAAAACGGGATTGTCTACCAGATTTGGGGCCTAACCGCTCTCGTCGACCTGCGGTCTGACTAGTCTAACCGCTCTCGTCGACCGATGAAGTTGCAGGTGAGCTCCGCAGGAAACTTGTGCAACTCCTCTTCAAATAAAGGGATGTGGAGACCGTGATTTTCTTTAGATGGAAGGACCCAAAGAACAGACACGGGCGGCCACTGAACTAAGTGTTTTTGAACGTTTTTTTTCCCTCTGAGTAGAGAGAGGATTGCTCAACTGGACCCAGATGGCGCCATGTGTATCGACCTTCCTGGTATGATTCGGTGGGTGCTCCTTCCCAATATACATGATATACATGAGATAATATATCATGATAATTATGTTATTTCTGTTTTTGTATTCTTGATCAGCTTCTCTGGGTTGCTCACAGGAACTTCACCCTCCTTTTGAATTCATTTGAGCAAACAAGAGGCTCCAAACTTGCTATCGTGTTGGAGATTGGCTAACAGCCACGTTGTATACACCTTCACTTCCCCCTGTGAACACAGCTGAGGAATTCTCTTGATTTGGTGGACAGCAGCGCAGTCCCGTGCACACCATGAACCGCAACAAAGCCCTTCTCGATGCCCTCATGGGTGACTTGGACATCAACCAGTGCAGGCTTACATACTGCATGGCTGGAAGTCCCCCCAAAACACCTATAAAACTATCCCACACACTCCCTTGTCCCATAATATAGGTAAGTATGCCAGTGCCATGGAATGGAGTGTGGTATGAAACAACTCGGTTTCGGAGTGCACCTCTGCGGTGGGTGAGGTGGACCCCGAGACATCGATGGAACATGGGAACCAGACATGTTCGGACTCACGTTTGGCGTGCGCAGTGTCTCAGAATGCCAAAGGTGGTCCACAACTGACACATGAGTTGAGACAGAAAGGGATTAGCTTTCGTGGCATCGGCCAATCTTCTGTTTAGTAGAAACTCTTGAATGTGCAAAACAGCATCATAAAGAAACATTACACATCACATAATCCACCTTTGGGGCAGTAGTAGTTATCCATATGCTGCAAAAATCGATCTTTACGAACTCGTCTTTCTGCTTCCACGCCAGGCACCAATCGAGATGTCTCGAAGAAGGGGAAGGTCAATGGCTTCTGGGCGGCAGGGCTCTGCACGGGCGTTTCTGAGCTGCGCACCGCCATTTGGGTGTGTAAACTAAACTACAAGAGTGAGACCCTCAAGCGATAGATTTGGTGAACGCTTTACAATCCCGCAGCAATGAATGGTTTTGTTGCTTGTCTTTTCCATTTACTAGGGTGGAGAGACTGTCAACATGGTCATAGGGCATGTGAGTGCATGTTGGTCATTGTTTTGGTCCAAGTCTAGGGTATGTACGACATGTTTGGTCAACCTGGTCAAATCGGTATGTGTGGGTCTTCTTTGTATATAGATGGAAAAAGCAACTTGGTTCTACTTTATTTGCTTTTTTGGCTCGTGGGGTGTTTCATGCTGTTTCATGATGTTTCATGGTCCTTAAAGGACTGCTTGAAACTCGCATTGCTCCACTGTTTAGGGCGTTCATGGTAGAGAATGTCCAAAAGCAACCAACTACTATCCAACTACTTTGGAGGCAAAAACGGCCCAACGCGACCAGCTAAGTGAGATTATCATGATCATCCAAGTCCAAGAAGCCCTCCATGTCCTCCTCTGAGGTGAGCCAGAGTTCAAGAAGGACTGGGATATGTGGTGAATTTCAAATGTTTGGTTTTGCAATCAAATGATCAAGTCTATTGTAGACATATGTAGACACCAATCAAATTGTGAGAAACTTCTGAACGGGATTTGTTGAGAAAACAGCCCAGAAACCGCGCTGCGCTGCCCGCTTTTGAAGTCCTCCTGCTTTGAACACATCCACTGATGACTGCATACTCAGCAGTTGCCAGCCATCGGCCACATGTCACAACTGATTGAGACTCCCAACTCCCAAACAGCCTCACATGGGAGCTCACAGCACAGAAGGAGCCATTCAGAATTCTGTCTTGGTGGTATATATAGAAAATATATACATATACAATTGCTATTAATTGCTCATATATATATATATATGTACAGGTATATAATATGTATATATATTATATATTATGCAATAATTAAAATTGTATACAGTACTGTATTTGCTTTCCACCTTGTTGACCGACACCTCCACGGTCACACCCACTGGTGACTACCTCATGATACGTAGGCCGTCAGCATGTCTACTGGTTCACAAGGAACTTGGTTCCAAAGATCCTGCA
Source organism: Porites rus (assembly GCA_964035705.1). Lineage (NCBI taxonomy): Eukaryota > Metazoa > Cnidaria > Anthozoa > Scleractinia > Poritidae > Porites > Porites rus. Next base: position 8,418 of record CAXIVM010001588.1, on the reverse strand, counting down.
GCGAACCAAACCTAGATAGAGGGATAACAAGTGTCCAAGAGAGGACGAAGCGACCCTTGTGAACCATCCTTGGTATTATGTTCCTGGTGGACCCACTGGTGGTTTGCGGATGAACAGATTTGATGGACCTAGGCCTTTCATTGTTTCTTCTTGTGGTCATCTCACAAATCGCTATGCTCCCAAAAGTTTAATTAACAAGAAGCTACTAGTAGCACCTGGCATTACTACTAGGAAAAAGAAGCTACAAGTAACAAAGGGCATCGCTGCTAGTAACAAAGACGATGTCCATCTTGCCTACGACGTCTCCGCCCAGCTCGCCTCTTCATCCGGAATGCCACACAGTCAAGACCAGAACTCCCAGTCGTTGGATCTGACAAGAGGACCAAAACGCGGGTTTTGCGGATTTTTGCGGTGATGGATCTTTTCTCTATGGGTTTCCATCCCCCTACATTGGGTCTTTTTCTGTTCCAAAAGACAGGGATCACCGATGTTTCTTTGTTTCACCAAATCCTTCCAAAACACCGGACGACAACCGGATCCGTCCAGGACGACTACTGCAAATTCTTTCTGGTGGGCTACTGTCCCGGCAAAACGCTGGGAAGGGAGATCGAATCGGCCCGGGGGCCCCGGAGACGGTGCGCGTGGAGAGGGTGGCGTGGAGGTCCTGGCTGGGTGTGAGTGATGGCTTGGGATTGATAACTAAGATAGCTTGGGTTGGAGGCCTTGGGATGCAAATTTTCCATGCCTCGTGGGGAATCGAAACGTCACAGGGTTTGGCTTTTGGAGGGTAGACTGGAACTGGAACAATGTCAATCTTGAGGAGCCACTGCTGTTTCCTGGAAATTTCACTGGTAGCAGATGAGAATGATGAGAAAAACATTTTTCTAGGTGCTTAGTGTAGTTGTGACTCCGGGTGTGCAGTATTGCTTCCTTCAACAAAAGGGTCCGCATGGAATCTGGCAAGTCTGATGTTTTTGTAATGGTGTTGCAACCATGTTGATGGCTGCTTGTGAGCTCCTGGTGTGGTGTTTCCCGCTTTACATGGGCCCCGCTGTTCGCTGTTTGTACCATCAGCCCATGTCCATGTTTATGTCATACCAAGGGCCCCACAAACCATCAAAGACCTGGTTTTCCATGGATTTCCTCAACAAAAAGAATAGTTGTTGTATGAAAATACCTCTATGTTTGATGGGTTTGAGGGCCACTGGTAGAGGGTACAATGTTTCAGGGTCTTTGGAACTGAAAGGGGTCGATGGTGACGTTCCTTCAGAAGGGACTCCTAAAAAAGGACTTGCCAGATTTGGCAAATGCACTTAGACCATGTTAGACCACAGGCACTCAGAAAGGGATCCAGAAGGCACTCATTATGCTACTCTCGACTGCATGCTGGACCGAAGAATTCATCAAACTCCCACTTCAACACAATACCTACCCACAGATCCTGAGATCCTCAAAAGGGCACGTGAGTCAGACACAAAACCCATCAAAAACATATAGTGGCCATTCTGTACCTTTCTATTTCTATACCATTCACCTCTTGGGTTTCAACCTGGACCCACCAGGGGCCACGCTGTTCCAAACCGCATGGGCCGCGGGCCGCTTGGTCCACCGAGACGTGAGACGGTGAGACGCGCTCCACGCCGCTCCGAGTTACGTGCGGAGTTCGACCCCAAGAGCGTGATTGCTCCATGCGGGAAGCGCCCAGCGGAGCTTAAGGACACGGCACCGAACAGCGAAGGACACCGGACACCGGAGGAAGCCTCTTTCCTGGGACCCCCTGGTTTTGGATTCATGATTCAAATCCCTATAGCAGCTGGGTTCCAAGGATAGTTGGAGTGAGCTCCGACACCAGGTAGGTCCTTGGAAGCGCTGAGACTGCGGACTCGTTATCAACTGGTCAACTGGCGAAATATCAGTGTGAAACGAACCCAGCGCAGCCATTTCAGGCTGAAGGAAGATGGATGATTTGCTCCCAAAAGGATCGAATACGTTGGATCGAACAGGGTGTTTGTGGATGTTCTGACGGACAAGGAGAGGGGAGGCGGAGGGAAAAAGACATGAGAGGGTTGCAGCGTACTGAACCTTGGAGAACGATAATTATTGGACGGAAGACCCTCCAAACGCTATGTTGTAGTCTACGTGTCCTTTTTGTCTTGCCGGGCGTCAAACTGGGGGGTTCTCCTTAGCTCAGTACACAATTGCGTGGATTCCTTGGGGTAAGGGTAAGTTTTTTGTTTCAGATCATCTTCATTTCTGCAGATCTTTTTTGATGTAGGTCACTCCGGGAATATAATAGAGACATAGAGCATGCATAAGATGGTCGTTCTGTTTCCCCTCTTTGGCTTTGGTCTTTGGATTGGGTTGGTCATGTTTGCCCGCTTATTCGGGGAGCTTTTTCAGCGCTTTTGCCTGGTGCGCCGTTGACTGAGGCAATAAACTCCACTCGATTGGGGTGAGAGAAGAATTCAAAGCACACAAAGACTATGAGAAGTACAAGCGCAGCTAAGCTGCACCGCCAAAAGAACGGGACTATCGGACTGACGCAAAACCAAGTCAGGAAGTCGGCTGGAAGTGTTCCAAACACTGAGACTTAAAGACTCAGAAGAATCTCAGTGTTCCAAAGTCTGGTGTGACGAAAGTAAGGGTCTGGAGTGGGATCCTAAGACACACATAGTGAGGGTTGAAGTTCATTCCCTCATTCGCCTTATTCCCTACTACTGTAAGCACCAGTCAGAATTCTGACTGTGAAGAACTCTCAACATATCCCTTTTAGGTGGGTTTGTTGTCCGCTTGATTAGCAGGGAGCTTCCAGCACAAGGTCTCCTCCTTCTATGACCCACCACAGGTAGAAGCTGGAATCCGGCTCTTTGTTTAGAACACGACCGAATACCCTGATGCATTGTGTGTAACAATTGAAGTCATCTTGAGAATCAGTCAAGAGGAGGACAAGCAAATGAAGACCCAGATGCCGCCCTGAAAGCAACGGTTTTCAGTTTTTGTTGGGGCCAAATACTCAAATCAAATCCCTGGAAAAATCTCAAGGCTCGCTGTGTATTACCTGGCTCGGATCCTGAGGGTAAGAGATTCCTGAACTTCATGTTCAATCTACTAAGTATCCATTTAGTTTCAGGTCGCGTACACAACACCTGTTCACGCCAAAATAATTGAGTTTCTGTCAATTTCTAGACGTCTTGATGCTGGTGATGCTTTGGATTTGGCGTGTCATAATATGACCTTTCTGTTTGCTCCGAATAAAAAAGAGACGACTAAAAAATACGGTGTAATCAGCCCCATCATGGGCCATCAGCTCCAAAAGGCAGCCTTGGCCTTTGGCATCGGTTCCATCGGCACCACAACGGTGGAACCGATGACTTCGGCACCACGACGGTGGGCGATCTCCCGGATGTCGTGAGGGTGCTGCCCGTGCTGCTGTCGCTATTTGTTTGCTATTTTTAGTAATTGAGAGAATTGATCCCACTGACTAATCGTATACTATGATTACTATGATATATTATGTTTCAAGTGAGTTCAAACCACCAACCAGATTTTCTCAGATGTTTCTTTTGTGGATCTTCATTGAACCAGAGGGGAGCAGGATCGACCCACTCTGTGACGCGTGCACCTGTGAAGTCGTCGTTTCGTACTTTTGCTCGAAACGCGTGATGCTAAGGTAGATATGAAGATGATCTCCTACACTTGATTGACAAGGGGATTCGAGAGTGCGAGGATAAGGCGCTTCGGAAGACAAAATTCACTCTCAGTACAAGAAATGTATTGACATGTCTTATTGCAATGCCTTGAACAAACATAGAAGTTATCATAGAAGTGTAACATTATATAATATAGTCTTAGTACATATTGAAATTGATAAATATACAATATTATACAATATTGGCATACAATCTAATAATCTAATACACTTCTTTCATGAGTTCTCTCAGCCACTCAGCTTTGCCTGCGAAGCAGGTGGCGCGGGAGAAGCGCAGGCGCGCTTTTCTCATTCAGGTGAAATGGTGGATTTCATTTTTCCGCATGGGAAAAGAGTTTTTCTCATTCCATGATCAGACCGACAAACAAGCCGGACCGATGATTCCATCATCGAAGGATAGCTTTGTCGGTCCATCATCGGTCATGGTATATCAGACACTTTTGCACACCGGACCGACAAAGCTCTCCAGCTATCCTTCGACCTAAAAAATGTTCCGACGTACGACACCTCCCAAGTCAGATAGGCGAAACAACTTGTCCCCCCCCTCCCGGCCTGAAAGTAAACCGGTAAGTCACTCGAGGCAAAATAAACTCAAGCGGGAGAAACCTTTAACATCCGTTAACCAATCCTTGAACTCTATTATAATATATTATATCACATATTATATATACTGTAACACTATTGGCTCTATCCTCCTTCACGAGCCAATCGGACATCTTTGCCATTCGAAGAAGAAGACACAGAGGGAACCACAGGTCGCCTCGTGGAATCGGCAGTAGAACTCCAAATTGGAGAGTGTTCTATATATTTTGATAGGGAGACACCCGAACTCTCTATCACTCTCGAACCCAGGGGTAGAGTTTGGTCCCTTCGAACACCTGCCTCGGCGTGCTGGATCCCATTCGGAACCGGCAGCTGAACCGGCAAGAGATGTAGGCTTTGTTCGGAGATGTTGAGGTGCTTCACGTGCATCTTTGTGCTATCAAACACCTAGACATCAGAAAGCTGGTGACTGCGCATAGTTCTGAAGAACTTCACCCGAACGGATCCAAACCGCTTAGATTCGATGGAATGAGCTTGGGCCAGCTTGCTGGGGAGAAGACACATCCAAGATTTCAGCTGCCCCGCGTATGAGAGCATGATCCAAGTTGGTTCCATAGCGACCCAACCACGGAACTCTTCCGTTGCCTTGGAAGAGCTCAGTGGAAAGAGTTCTGGCAAGGTCCGGCACTTCCCAATCCTTGGATATCCTTGCCCTAGGGCTCCAAGTACCTTCGTTTCGAAGGTGTCTTGAAGCTGGGTTTGGAGGGCCTAAAGACCTTCTGAGGAGGTGTTTGATTGGAGTCCTAGGCGACTGAAGCCTTAATCTCGAGGCGAATGAGATGCCCATGTTTCTCCGGCTGGAAAACACCTTCAAGGCATGTTTTCGTTGGCCAGGCATGTGGAGGGCATCGCCGTGATGATTGACCAGGAGAGTGGGGACACCGGGGAGACACCGGGGCCGATCGACGGATGGCATTATATGGGCACAATCGAAGGGTCTTCAGAAAGCCCTGTGCCTTTCAAAGCAGGGTTGCAGGTGGTGCTGGATTTTAGAAACAGTGAACTGGATCCAAGACAAAAAACATTCTAGGTCTGTAGCACGCCGCCTCCGCCCAGAACCGGGAAGCTCCTGTAGAATCAACATGAAGTAAGTACGCCATGTAAAGAAAGCTGCTTTTGTTCTCCAAATACGTTTGTTACGAAAACAGGAAAGGAAACAGTGACCCAGCTTTGGCCAGTTCCTGCAATTTCTTAGGATCTCTTCTCTTCTTGGCTGCGGGGTCGTCCCATGCCGCGTCTCGGGCCGGCTCCAGGCGGCGTAGTGCCGACCCTCGTCACCATCCTCCGACCCAGGACCGGCTCTGCGAGATCTGCGGTTTGAAGTACAAGCTCCGCTTCGCGGACATCAACGTGCGCGAGACGGAGGGCGGAAAGTATAAGCCGGACATCCACCCGGAGTGCGACCTGTAGCTTGCCCGCAGTTGTTTGGAGCTGCGCGCGTTGTTTGGAGAAGCGGAGATGGGAGATTTGGTCGGTTTGTGTGTCTTGAAGGAATCTCTTGAAGGAAACCAAGAAAGAGAGACAGGTAGTGGGACCATGTGGGACCTCCAAAATGGCTGGATGAATTACTGTAGAAGCTGCAGCTTGTGGTGTTGATCTTGTGAAGCAATCAAGGGTGAATTTGCTTTCAGTTCATGAGTTCATGCACAGGTAAGAGGGCAAAATGGCTTAGAACATGTGTACATGAGGACCTTCACGAGATGATTAGGACCCGATCACAGGACAATTTTTGTGAACACGTGTTGTAGGGTAGAGGTATATACATGTAAATATCAGCTGTAGTTATTCCAAGCCAACCGAAGGGGTGAGGCTTGAAGGGTTGTTTGTTGTGAAGCTGGAGCCAGTTTGGGTTTGCATTCCCGATCCAAACTGACCTTGTTAATGGCTGCAGCTGAGCATGGGCGTGCGGCGCGTGCGGCGTGCTCCTGCGCAGTTACATGATCAGAAGGGGAGGTATCATCTTGTAGTAGCTGCTTGAATCACAGGGAACTCCTGCTCCTGATAACATGTAGCCTGTTAAAGGTGGAGGTGGGCCCTGAAGAGGATCGTTTCGAGCCCTGCTTGGACCAAGACAACGCCTGCATTGACGTGGCTCAGGAGTATTTTTCCCGAATGCGTAGCGAAGGGTTCCCGTTTATAGTTGGGGGTCTGGGGGGTTGGAGCTGTGTTCGCGTGGCTTGCGTCGTGTCGTCGTCTCTCGTCGTCTGTCGTCGTCTCTCGTCGTCTCTCGTCGTCGTCGCGTCTCAAATTTGCTGCCATTGGGGGAAGCTTTTGCAAGTGACTTTGCATGGATGTGTCACGTGTCAGTTTGCGCCGCTATTCCATTGTGATTTGCATGAAAAAGACATGTCGCGCAAGCAACGTGATGCATTTCGCTGCACAGGCGCAGCGTTTTGCGAGATCCGCAGATTGCTGCGCAGTTCCATTGGGATTAGCGTTTGGAGAGTCGTGTTTTTGGGGTGTTGGATGTGGCCGTGCCATTGGGATTTGCGTTTCAGGGTGTGGCATGGAAGCTCGGTTTTCGTGACAAGTCTCAGCTGAAATTGGGAGTGTGCTCAGAACGGGTCGAAATCATTCCAAACGTGTGGTGTGGTGCAAATTTTGTTGAAGCTCACATGAGATGATATTGTCACTTTTCGTGGCAGGCGCAGGACTTTGTGCGGGTTTTGAGGAGTGGAAGTGCGATTTTCGTGGCAGGCGCAGAGAATCGTGAGGTTGCGAGGTGTGACGGAGGTGACATTTCGTGGCAGGCGCAGTACTTTGTGCGCGTTAAACGTGTGGACGCGGCAAGATTCGTGGCAGGTGCAGGGAATTGTGAGGTTGTGAGTTGTGGTAGAGGTGAATGTCGCTGTCACATTGGGATTGGCGTGTGAGCGGATGTTGTTTGGAGGGGCTGGAATCGCGAAACTGCTTGGCAGGCCTGCGTGATGTGTGTGCTCCGATGGGGGGTTCCGCTTGACTTTTGGAGGAAGTCTCGTAAGAAACGCTCGTTTTGCAGACTTTGACGCGTGAGTTTTTGAGGAAGTCTCGTACGAAACGCTCATTTTGGAGACTTGACGTGTGACTTTTTGAGGAAGTCTCGTACGAAACGCTCGTTTTGGAGACTTGACGTGTGAGTTTTTGACGACGTCTCGTACGAAACGCTCGTTTTGGAGACTTGACGTGTGACTTTTGGAGGAAGTCTCATACGAAACGCTCGTCTTGCAGCCTCGCAGCGTGACCTTTGGAGGAAGTCTCGTACGAAGAGTGTGCCCTGCAAGAGTGTCCCACAAGAGTGTCCTACAAGAGTGTCCCACAAGAGTGTCCCACAAGAGTGTCCCACAGGAGTGTCCCGCAACAGTGTCCCACAAGAGTGTTTCACAAGAGTGTCCCTTAAGAGTGTCCCACAAGAGTGTCCTATAAGAGTGTCCCACAAGAGTGTCCTACAAGAGTGTCCCACAAGAGTGTGCCACAAGAGTGTCCCACAAGAGTGTCATACAGGCGTGTCCCACAAGAGTGTCCTACAAAGAGTGTCCCACAAGAGTATCCCACAAGAGTGTCCCACAAGAGTGTCCTACAAGACTGTCCCACAAGAGTGTCCCACAAGAGTGTCCCCAATGAGTGTCCCACAGGAGTGTCCCACAAGAGTGTCCCGCAACAGTGTCCCACAAGAGTGTCCTACAGGAGTCTCCCACAAGAGTGTCCTACAATAGTCTCCCACAAGAGTTTCCTACTAGAGTGTCCGACAAGAGTGTCCCACAAGAGTGTCCCACAAGAGTCTCCCACAAGAGTGTCCCACAAGAGTGTCCCACAAGAGTGTCCGACAAGACTGTCCCACAAGAGTGTTCTACAAGAGTGTCCCACAAGAGTGTCCCACAAGAGTGTCCCACAAGAGTGTCCCGCAACAGTGTCGCTCAAGAGTGTCTCACAAGAGTGTCCCTTAAGAGTGTCCGACAAGAGTATCCCACAAGAGTGTCCTACAAGAGTGTCCCACAAGAGTGTCCCACAAGAGTGTCCCACAAGAGTGTCGCACAAGAGTGTCCCACAAGAGTGTCCCGTAAGAGTGTCCCACAAGAGTGTCCCACAAGAGTCTCCTACAAGAGTATCCCACAAGAGTGTCCCACAAG
>CAXIVM010001587.1:32459-58911 GCA_964035705.1 Porites rus | reverse complement strand
CACCATAAACAACCTTTTGACTGGTACAACAAAGCGGCCTGTAACACAACTTGCTACATGGATGACTTCTCACCAAAAGGCTTGCCAGCATTCAAACAACTCTTTAGAATCTGCTGAAAGGAGCCTGGAAACTTCAAGTGCTCGTCTGTCACCCTGAAAAGTTTGTGGTAAATACAGCGCCAGGCTACAGCTAGCTTCAAACGGTCGTGCGCCTCATCTTTTGGTAAGTATGCCTTGGAAGGCTTGCAACATATTTAGGCATTGTCTGACTTGGTCCCGGGTCATTAGGCTGCGGGCTGCTAGGACGTGCGAACATCAATGACGACAGCTTGGAAACAACCCGATTAGAAAACAATGAAGGCTGCCTGTGACAGTCTACAATGGTTGCCTGCCTTTCTAAGAGGAACCTACTAAGTTCTCTACTGGAGGGTTTGGTTCTTTGGCACTCCCTTGCTCGGCCATGGGTCATCGGGCTGCCGGGCGCCGAGTGCGTCAAATTGACACACCACGCTGGCATTTTTTGACCGGGCTGTCGCAAAACATAGATGGTGTGCTCACAGGGTAGCGGAGTCATGTGACGCGCAGGCCAATCCTATCCCAAGGACCACACCTGCACACGCAATGTGCATTCCATTGCCTAACTCAGCGTGGCTGTACAATTGGCGGCAGGGATCCAGATTCACTTTGGCTGCCTTGGCTAGAGGCTCAAATGTTGGAAGGCCCATTGCCGCGCCCAGCTCCAAGCAAGACACAAAACGTCGTGAACCACAGTGCCACAGCCTGCTGCTTCTTCTCAAACAAGGCAAGCTTCCGTTTGCACTGAAGCACGGCCTTTCTACCGGGTTCTGTGACAGGTCACAAAAACCCTTGCTGGCATCTTTGCCGGCACCAAGAACGAAGTGCTCATAGCCACACAAAAACCTGAGCAAAAGCAACTTTGCCATACAGAAAGACTAAAAACAAACCCTCATCCATACAGAGCAGTTGGAAACACACAGGAAAAAATGAAAAGGCTCGCCAAAGAACTTCCTCTGGCTGTCAGAAAGCACATGCGACCAATCCCTTGAAGAGATGTTTGAAGCTGTGGCTTGTCGGCCTCCCTTTTGAAGGAAGGCATTTTCCAAATCCACAAGCTCCTTCTGGCTGCACAGCATACAATCCAAACCCTCTGTACGAGGAAGGTGACGCTGCATGATGTCTGCCACACTCTTGAAAACATCCCGTGGGTCCCATCTCACTGACAATTTTCGTGAAATCAATATGCCTTGGTGATTCACGTTTTGCGCGATGTCCAAAAATGCCGAAAACCTTACTGCCATAGGCACGAAAATTGTGCAAACTAAGGCGCTGTACATGCGAGGCCTGCGCATTAAAGTGAATCCCACCTGACTGGGAGAAACCGGTATGTGGTAGATCCAATAGTATGTGGACAAAGCGTGATCAATGATGCTGGTCCTTGGTTTGTGCAACAACCGGCAAGAAAACCTGGGGGCGGCACTCCCAGGGTCAACACATCCAGAAAAACCTTTGGGCCACCCTGACAAACAAAACTAGCAACGTCTAACCAAAATAGCACACCACGGGTCTCAAACCCAACCACGTTCTCGTGCACCGCCGCAAGCACTCCCGAGTGGCAAAGCCACACCATCCACGCAAACAATGCTAGCACTCGACTATCCCGGACACCTGAGCAAGCAGCAACTCAACCCCAACGGCTTGCATTGATTTCACAAATAGGTTTCCCTGTCAGTGTTTCTTACTACTATGTCCTCTGGCAGTTGCGGTCGCCTCTTGTCTTTGGCTGTCTCTAGTTGTCTCTGTCGGCGCTGGGTTATTCGGGTCGCCCTTTTTGTGGGTCTCTACCTGGTTTCCAGTTGCTTGGGTTGTCTCTCTTTTGTGGTGGCCTCTACTTTGTTTGTGGCTGCGGTGGGTTGCCTGCATGGGCCACCTTTTTGATCTTCTACAAAAGGGCGCTGCGGATTCACCGCGGACCTGCCGCCACTGCTCGTTTGCTATCTCTCCCACTGGTCATGATTTTGGGCCGTTCAGGACATGTGCATTTCAAGGGGGTTGAAAGGTTTCCTTTCCTTGAATAAGGATGAATAAGGGATGTTGGCTGATGGTGCGACCAATGCTCTTGTCTCCTGTTGACTTCTGCCTTCTGTTTGTTTCCAAACTTACCGCCCACCGAGCGGTTGCTGACACGAAGCTTTGGTTGGACACTGTTTGTTTCCAGACATTAGCGTGCACCTAGTCTCTTGAAATGCAAGTGCCCGCTTTCTTCTCAGCTTCTCTACAACAATTCTATGTGACACACACCATATGAATGCATTGAACTCTGCGCAATTTTTGCAAGCATGTGCTACAACCAAGTGGCCACGGCGAGACCCATACCGGCTCCAAGGCTGGCATGGACTGCCACATACGTCAGCAGTGACTGGCGGCTGGACACAATCACAACCATGTTGCTGACAACGGCGGCGCGCTCCCACGTCACAATGTTTGTGCAACAAGGCAAGCATCTCTGCTGGCTCCCTCAATGTTTTGTCCCAACCAGGGAAAAATTCAAACAGGTCGTTGAAGATGCAGCTTCCTGATCGCTTGGACAGCATTCTGCGACAGGCCCGGTCGCTATCGCACGTCGATAAGCAGTCGATGCGAACATCAAAACCTAGTGAGTTCGTGGAGGCTGCTGCGATCATCTCTGCAGCCACCTCAGCAGAACCTATGCCAGAGCAATGGCTTGACATGGTGACACGCCTGCCCAACAAGGATTGTTGTAGCTCTGCTCCACCTAGGGTTGATCGCATAGCCTCCCAAAACCTGGCAGCCCACCCAAAAGCTTGTGCTAACCTTGGTGCTTCACACCCATGGTGGAAGCCAAAGTCAACCTGAGCCAACGGCCTCTTCCTTGAATCAGAATTCCCCTCACTTTGAGAACTCTCAAACTTGACGACGATCAACTCTTGGTGATCTCCAAACAGCTCATGGTACTCGAGGGTTCCAGGTCTTGGTATGCCAAGTTCTCTGTGTCGGCTGGAGCTGGTCAGATCAACACTCAGGACCTGCTTTTCTGGGAGCCTAGACTTGGGGTCGAAGCCTCGCTGGAAAACGACATGCGTCACCTCTCGCAATCTGGTTTTCCAAAAGTCAGAAGCTGAGCGTACTTCGATGTTTTTGTCGCCCACCTGCACGGCTGTATACCAACGCGCCGCCAAAGGAAGAACCACGACCTTCTTGTGCTCTCCACCCCGAAATGGCCCACACCAAATTGGGGCTGGTTGTGCTTGACCTCGATCTTCCCCTTCGCAGCACAAATCCTGAGCACAGTGAGATCCATCCAAGTCCTCTGCAAGGCGAAAGCCATCCAAACCCTCAGCAAATTGGAAGCCATGTGCTGGAGAAGAGGGACTGGGCGCACCTTCTAGCACCTCTCCCGCGCACACAAAACCACTGTGGTCAGAGGATCTACTGTCAGCACGGGCTATGAACCCACTTTTGGGTCGTCTGCTCAAAGGCATAGTGTCATCGTCATTGAAGAAGCCGCTCCTGCAACATAGGAAACCACTGCCCGCGCGTGTAATGGAAGGCGCGGCGCTATCATCGTTGAGAGGGCCACCGTTGTTGTCACGAAGGAACCCGCTACCCACGCGTGTGATTCCACTCCCCTTGGAAATCACACTCATTTGGGCCAACCCCTACAATCCCACAAAAGAAGGGAGCTGCACAGCAAAATGGTGGCCGCGGCCAATGTCCAACAAGGGCACAGTCCTTCAGACCATTGAAGGAAAGCTTCCGAGGAATACCCTGAAAATTTGTCTTTACCCCTACCGACGTTAAGCGGCCTTAACGTCGCCTGAGCGTCCCGGCCCCTTTGTCATTGAAGGCTGCTGAAGGCAGCCTGTAGCAAACGTCGCAACTAGTTTCAACTGGTTGTCTGTCACCATAAACAACCTTGTGACAGGTACAACAAAGCGCCCTGTAACACAACTTGCTACATGGATGACTGCTCACCAAAAAGCTTGCCAGCACTCAAACATACTACTCTCACGCTTCTTCTGCCGAAAGCTGCTGCTTTTCAATGGGGTGTGGCGATCCTGTCCTGGCGAAATTCGATAATATAGGGCCATAGGGGTCCACTTCCGAGGAATACCCTGAAAAATTGGTCTTTGGTCCCTACCGACGTTAAGCGACCTTAACGTCGCCTGAGTGTCCCGGCCCCTTTGTCATTGAAGGCTGCTGAAGGCAGCCTGTGGCAAACGTCGCAACTAGTTTCAACTGGTTGTCTGTCACCATAAACAACCTTTTGACAGGTACAACAAAGCGGCCTGTGACACAACTTGCTACATGGATGACTGCTCACCAAAGGGAAGAAACTTGAAAAGGACAATAGAGGTTCTCAGCTAGCGGGGCAAGGCGCATTTCTTGCCGCAAAATGGTTTGAGATGACTGCTACCTAATCAGGTAAGCTCTACAAAGAGAGTGCTCTGAGACTGCCTGGAAACACCTAAGGCCAATCACCTTTTGTTGATGCTTTACAAATGGCAGTCGGCAATGCACTCATGTGGCTCCAGGTCACCTCACAAATGTGCTTCCACACGTTCAGATGGGGCTTGTTTCAAAATTCGGCAAAGGCTGACGCTACAGTATGCCTGGACTGCCGAAGCCAAATCATAGTGGCAGTTAAAGAACAGGAATGCTTAGCCATGTGAGAAATTCTGCAGTCCGTGCATTCACCTGTATACCTACAAAGCCCGATTGCCTTTCTCTGCGCAAGGCCAAGGTCAGAGCTGCTTAGACTGCCCTGGCTGAAGATTCTCCTGCACATTTGTTGCAAGCCTGATTTGTCAAGTTGAGCAGGCTATTGAAAAACATAGCTTTCCATCGTGGGAGTGGGCGCTCCCTTTTGTTTTTTGGTTGGCTGAGTTGCCACGTTAGGCCTCAAAACCCCTGCTTCATTATCAAAACAAAACGAAATCAAGCTACCAGCTCCTGCTTAGCCCACACCAATGCCACGCCATAGGGGCCAAGCTCCTTCTGGGTCAGGCGCATGATCCAGAGCACCTTCACACTGTGGACACCAGATTGGCAAATACCATGAACCTTCACGGCTTGCTCCTCGACCTGCCAGACCCACAACAAATATTGCCTTTCACGCCCCTGATTTGCAAAACAGGTTGTCAGGATCAGTTCTCAGCAATACACAACTTTAAAATAACAGATCAGGAGTGTGATGCTTGGAGTTGTCTTGTAATCAGGCCTCGTTGACAAACACCACGCCAGCTTTCGATGGCTCCAGCGTCGCTGGCATCACACCGGGAGGGAACTCCTTGTAGCCATAAACGCAGCTGCAGGTGGGAAGCATCTTCACTAGTTCCTTGAGCTGTAGCAGCCCATGGGCCTCGTGAAAGACCATGCTTGTAGGGCTCAACTTGTATGCCTTGAGATGGCACAAACACTTGAGGGCTGTCTGAAATCCCTCGCACCAAGCCAAAGCAGTAGTCACTACATACGCACCATCACCCCTGCACTATGTAGGAGTCATGTGCAAAGATGCTAAAACGCTAATGCTCTGGACTTTCGTGGCTGAAAACGCTAATGCTGCAAAGACGCTATAGCCTTTCCAGCCGGGACCTCGGCGCCACGTTGCATGACTCCTGATGACCACTTCTTGATCAAGGTGCCCCTTGTGATTCTGCGATTCTTGTCCACCAAGCCTGGGCTCACAGTACACCCCTATGAACAAGCGATCTGAGTAGCGCCCTGCACCAATGGCCTCACTTAGGGCAAATGGCCTAGGAAGTTATTGGGTGGCTGCAAAACAAGGGCGCCACGTGACCTGGGATACTTTGTATAACGCAGTGAATGAGAAACCCGTCATGAAATAGCGCAAGCAGTCTGCAAGCCAAATGTCAGTGTGATTTGCTGAATTAAATGCACAAAAGGCACTCTCCAAATGCAAAGTTCCAGATGGTGACAGGAACACTTTGTGGTGGGGATCTGACACTTCGCCAACAATCTCATTGGCATCCTGCGTCTTCTTCGCTTCCGGCTCTTGCGGCTTTGGCGCTGGCTTTGCTTGCGAAGGCTTCTCTGGCGTCTGCAACTCTTCTGGCGCTGAAGGCGGAACTGCCGTAGATTTGGTCGTTGAAGCCGGCGCCGTCTTGGGCGCAGCTGGAGCACTCGGAGAAGCAGCGGGTGGGGCTGCTTTGGCCACGCTCTCTGGCTTGGCACTCTGCTCTGGCTTGGCACTCTGGTCAACAGCTTCCATTTTCTTCCAGAGCACATCTAGGGCGCCAGCAAATGGCTCATCACCATCATCCGCCTTGCAGCTCAAATCGTACGATGCTCCGTAGTTGATGAGAATTGGCCCACCCTTTGCAATTCCTGGAAAGTGCAACAGGGCACAGAAGTTTGACCACTACAGTATCTGTGGACCCAATCATGAAAAACATGGCCACAATCCTGAGCGAAAAGGGTTGCCAAGGGAAGGCAAGGCACCAAGCCCATTGGCAGTTTTGCACTTCAATACCAGGAATTCCGAAGTTCCACCAGCTTGCGGACTGGCCACAAAGACAGCGTTTGCTGCCCTCCGAATTCCAGAAAAATGCTGCGTGAACCCGGCTGCGCCGAGCAGGACACCTGAAGTGCGCAGCGACGACAGGGTTGGCTATTCTGGCACACTGAGTTCACCAAAAGCGCACAGTTGAAAAGCTAGGGCAAAACTGTCTAAGATTGAACTGCTAGGCACAAAATATGTCAATGCTCTCCTCACCAGACTGCACACCAGTCACCCGCACGACCCTATCGGCATATTTGGTGTTCCCCTTCATCGACAGAAATTCCAACAGTTTGCCCCGGGATGTAAAGCGCATGCCAGTGCAATTCAGAATCAGGTCACCATCCTTCAAGCCGCGCCTTGACAAACAGGCAAAATTACATATCGTCCAACAAGACAAGGTTCGAAGATCAAGTCCAAAGAAAAATGAGACTGTTTCAACGATAGGGCCACCTGCCAAACCCCTGCATCTCAAACTGGCCATGTTACGTGGTGACCAATCCGCGGCCCATCCCTGGCTGTGAAGGGGTGATGGCAAGGTCATGCTCCTGCAACTCGCGGGAAAGGAGGCCAGGAACACGCTCACCAACATTCGTCCAAATCAAGTCAATGCCAGACCACGGCTGCTTTGTGTCATCAACCATAACATCCAGCAATTGGACTGTCTGCTCCATTCCTCCAAGGGTTATTAAGTATAGGTCAGCTTCTAGACGCCCGGAAAATCAAAGCCAACTTCCTGGCACATGTAACAAAAGCTCTGGGTTAAGCGCCCCCGAAAACATTTTCACGTTCCCAGCAGCCAACACTTCAAAAAACACTCCTGCGCAATCAGGGCCCTCAATGAACTGCAACCACTCGGCCCGTTTCCTCTTCTTCATGGCTTTTTCCGCCTCATCCCCAGGCGCTGACTTCAGCGCCTCTGCAGCAAAGCACTTGATGGCAATCTTCTTTGCATGCTCCAAAGCATGAGGCGATGCTTTGTGAAGCAATACAATCGCATCCTTGTTTAAATACCTGCTGGCGAGCCAAAAATAATGCCCTTCAACCGACCAACGCGACACAATGTGGCTTTTAGAACGCAGAACGCCATGTCTGGAACAGAAAGTGCAAAAACAACACATACAGCCATTGGTGGCTGGTTCAATGTTGCCCTCGTCCCCCGCCTTGCGGCCATCCAACTGGCTGGATGGGCTGTGCTCGTGAGCACCACAATCCCTTCAGATGGCAAGTTGATTGGCATCTCAAACAGTTGGCGATAGAATGCCACGGGCCTGGTAAATATGAAGAGTTCCATGATGAAGCGGTCCTCTGGCGCGCTCTCCTGGAAGTCAAGATCCTCCTCAGCCAAATCCTGCGAAGCAGCCACCGCATCCAGGAGGTCCTCAGCATCTCCGTGCTCGAGGTTGTCAGGATGTATTTCCTGCGCCACAGCAATCAGCACCAGGATGCAGGGATTCTGGGTCTTGTGAGTGAAACGGGCATTGATTGGAAACTTATTGTATATAGTTGCACGCCCTCTAGAGGTTTTGGCGAACCTAGGAACAGTGTAATTCTGAGTTCAGGGTGTTGGCTCCAAGGTTGCAAGTTAAAAGGTGCGATCAAAGCCATACTTCCAGAGTTAGAAGGGCTTAGCGGGAACTGGGGAAAACGCTGCAATCACCAAGAGATGTCAAAAGGATACACAAATCCAAACGACGTTAAAGACCCTTAACGTCTTTTAGGTTCTTGTGTCCTTTTGACCTCTCTTGGCAGGCCCCTGGCTCAATCGGAAATAAAACCCCTGGCACCTTCCAGCAATCTCCCAAAAATGCCGTGGTCAAGACAATATTAAAATTGAAACAAAACATTGTTTTTGTCGGGCACTCAATTCTCGGTGCTCACGCTTGGCTTCCTTAAAAAAATATTTGCGTCGTCTCCTGATTGGGGTCTCTGGAATTGCCACTGCTGCTGACATTCTTCTTCTCCTCTTCTGATCGAAGTGGGCAATTTCTGTCAAGGCATCGTAGTCTGGATTGCTCAACAGGCGCGGCCCTACCTTGGTCCAGAACGGCAGTTTTTTCTAAGTGGGCTGTGGCTCCACCAAGCCAAGGCGATCAAAACAGAAAACCCCGCACAGCACAGCTTCGGACAGAAAAAAGTTCTGTGGCGTTGCTGCCCAGCAACTGCTCAATATGTCCAAGGTGTGTGGCATCTTGTCGTCCCTCGCTTTTGTCGGCTTGCCATGCTCGAGCTGCAAGAAGATGAGGTAACCCGGTTTCTGTGACCAGATCTGGTGCTGTCCATTGGTGAGCTGCGCAATCCAGGGTCGACATTTGGGAAAATGTTTCACCAAACACTGTCTGGAATGATTGAGCAAATCAATACGGCTTCCACAGAGAACCATGATACTAGCTTTGCTGAGGCCATCCACCACAGACGCCACATGCCCAATCAGCTGACTGTAGACAGATGCGCGGGACGTTGGGGCGTCGATCAAAAAACAATGCGCCCGGGTCGTCATCAGGCGGGATTTGATCGTGCCACTGAACTCCTTTGCATCTGTCAAGATCCTTGCTGCATGGAAGGTGTAGCATAGAACGCTGTTTCATTTTTGCTGTTTCATATTGGGTCTTCAGTGGAAATCAAATATGATCAACAAATTTGGTGCCTTGGCGGTGGAAAGCGCTTACTTCTCCCGTGTATTGGTTCAGCTGATGACACTTGGAGGTCTTAGCAAGGTGAGCACGACTATCGCGGAAAATATACCGCTGCACGGATTGAGCAACTTGGCTGGGGACATTGTCAAGAAACACATACTACATGAAACATACAGCAAGGGCGCGTGATGCGATCCAGGTCAGCTTCTGCTGCCATCTGCGCCTTGTTCTCGGTGGGGCTTAGGCCCATCAACGGCAAACCCTCACCTGCAACCATTCCACCAGCCACATCCAGGTCATCTGACATTGAAGCGGTTGTCGGCGCCTCTTTCGATGACGAGTCTTTGGCTTCAGGATGCTTGAGTTTCAGGAGCTCTTGTAGACATTTTCTGCACTCTTCCACTCCCACCTGCTGCTCGCCTGGAAAGGATGAAGCTAACTGTCTTGTGGGGGGCCGCCAACTTGTCTTGTCTGCTACTTACATCTGAAACTGTGTCTTAGGTTGACCAGCCCCTTCAGTGACTACAGAAAATTGAAAATGAGCAAGCCCCCAGCCAAGTTGCTCAATCCATGCAGCGGTATATTTTCCGCGATCGTCGTGCTCACCTTGCTAAGACCTCCAAGTGTCATCAGCTGAACCAATACGCGGGCAAAGTAAGCGCTTTCCAACGCCAGAGATCCAAATTTGTGGACCATAGCACCTTTCCATAATTCAACCTTTTTGGCCGGTTGGCAAATGGAAGCACGGAAGTTTTAGAATTGTACGCGTAGCCACTGTCCAGCTGGCTCTGCAAAAGCGTCAAGGCCTTGGGGGGGGGCCATTAAAAAAAGGTTTGTGGTCCAGTCTTCAACCGCTCACAACTTGTGCAAGAGATAGCACTCTACAAAACAACACTTGGAACTTTAGAACAACTGGCCTGCTGAGCAAAGTTGGGCGCAAGCCTCTGGGACTTGTCACCTTGGAAGAATGGGTTATCCAGGATGTACGAGCTTGGCAGGCGGGGGAGAAGCTGAAGGGCGTCCAGGACCTGCCGGCTCTCTGCTGTGGCCTTGTAAAGCCGCACCCACCTCATCACAGATGACTTCTTACCTTGAGCGGGCAATACCATACAGGCCAAGAGGTTTTAAGAGTCCAAGTGACTGGATCCGGTGTCTGTTTCAGTGGTCTTTGAACCAAAACCATTCAAACATGGTGGAACTCCAATAGTTTCTTTCTTGCAGACCCTTCGTGCTTCCTGCGTAACCTTCAAATATTATCCACTCAAAAAATTAACGGTCACTCCCCAAAGACTTTATCTTGCAGCCTCCTCACCATGCCTGCAAAACAATTGAATACTATTATCCAAAGCTCTGGGCCCATACAAGGCAAGGATTTGCTCCACCGCTTCCTGAACATTACCGCCTTTGGCTCGCTCAACATACCGCTGGACCACCATAACTTTGGAATACAGTGAGCTGAAGTACACCTCCAATGGTCTCCACAACACATGTGCATTACAGCAGATAACTTCTCAACGACAGTCAACTTCTCAACGACGTTAAGCAGCCCTAACGTCGCCAGCCAATCGCTCCACAAAGAGGAGTGGTTGAACGATATTGGAGCGATTTGTGTCCCCACAAAGCATGTCACAAACAAAACACAAAGTTCATTGTGTTACGTTTGCCACCTCGCCTTGTTATTGTCTTCATCATGGCGAAGTGTTTCCCACGCTGCTCTCGCCAAGCCATCATCGTTCGTCCAGTCCTGGACTCGCACTTGGATCCCGTGTTCAAAGATGTTCTTCAAGTCGCCCCACTGATCCAAGCAAGAAGCACGCTCCTGGCTGACCCCAACAGGCTTCAAGCAAAACGTTTAGCTCCCATCCTCTGCGAATTCGACCCGCAGGAAACATATGCAAAATGTTTGCCATTCCGACACCCTTGGCTTTACGTGATTTCTGGGTAGTGGGGTGGCCCGTGGGTGAAATATCATTTTTGTTGATCTCCTCTGCATCACAGCGGTCGAGCTCGGCCTTCATCTCAAGAAGGGCCGTGACTGTGTGGGAACCGTCTTGGATGCAATAGTTCCCATCGGAAGCCAGCTTCAGGACCCCATTGATGCTGATAATCGAAGGGCAGGACGCCAAGTTCTGTCCGAAGGATCCTTTTTCAAAATCTGCCTCAGGATCTGACAAAAGCAACGGCCAGGTCAGGCATTCTTACTTAACCAGGGATACCAACAAATATCTCAAAGGTCTTGAACTAAAACCATGGTGTGGAGCTTGGATAAGCAACTTTAGGTTGAATGACTTTGCAAAGCCACGCCTTCAGCTCGAGTACGCGCGACCTCTCTACACTCCGCCATGCGGTTTCAATAGAGAGCTTCTCCAGCGGATGGACAGCAAAGCCCTTCGGAACCGGCTTCAATGTCATGGCTCCTTTCCTACACAGGCGCAGCCCCCAATCAGATCTAAAAAATCATTCCAGCCAGAAAAAGCAAAAGCACATCGTTTTTCATCATGAATCAATGTTGCACTGATTGAAAACTATGCTTCAAAATGTCAAAGGCTCCAAAAATCGCAATCAATCACCTGTTTCCAAAAGGACAACCCATACACATAAGCTTCAAGCGTCCAAGCAAAGGGTCGACCCCACTCTTACTGTTTTGAAAGCCTGACATAGAAACCTCTGACGTCCCACATGGACCGAGTGCCCGCTAGCCTGTGGACCACTTCACAGCGAACTGGCTCGCAAGCCAATGGCCTGGGCAGTCGCCGTCTTGTGGCCCGGATGTTAGATGTAAGCTTCCCAAACATTGCTTGAAATTTTCTTTCAACCAAGGGCTGCTGCTACATGCATTAGCCTGTGGCCTACTTCACTCCGAACTGGCTCGCTTCATAGCCACCTTAACCCCCATACCCCTCTTCAGCTCCCAGGAATCTCACTTCAATTTTGATATCCCACACCCCAGGAATCAGAGCGAATCATCTCACTTCAATTTTGATATCCCACCCCCACGGGAAAAAATGCAAAATTGCTGATGGAATCAGAGCGAATCATCTCACTTCAATTTTGATATCCCACCCCCACGGGAAAAAATGCAAAATTGCTGATGGAATCAAAGAGAATCATCTCACTACAATTTTGATATCCCACACCCACGGAAAACCCAAAAATAACAATTCGACCCTGTAATCAGAGCGAATCATCCTACTACAGATTTGATATCCCACGCCCACGAAAGGCAAAATCCAACATAGAAATTTGTTCCTGAAACCAAAGCGAACCCTGCTCACGGGGCTGTTGGTAGAGGGATGGTCGGGGGGGGCGGTGGGACCAAGAAGAAACTAACAACAAACAAACCTGGGAGCTTGCTTGTTCCAGGCCACTTACAGGTCACCCCGGTCCACGAGCCCAAGCCGGCCATCAGGGCGCTGGCCCATCAAGCAGGAAATTCTTGGCACAGCCTGACGCGGTGCAGAACCTTCACCTCTCGTGCTCCACGTTTCGGGTTTCTCTGCCTCGACCTCCTTCTTATGGAAACGTGGAAAAAGATGAAAAAGCATGTGTATTGGGTTCAAAAGAACGACTGTCCAGGGCAGTGATGGCCTCACCCCTGCGACGTTAAGCCTGCTTAACGTCGTTGTGAACGAGATGTGACATGGCGCCAGTTGATCAGTAGAGTCTTTGTTTTTGGAGGTGGTGGCAATGCTGGGGCCAGGACTATAGATAGACCAGACAGGTGTATCCTTTTCACCCTGTGGCCACGCCCTCCACTCCCAGCAAAACCTGTTTGATCGGGACAATTGACGATGTTTGGTCGTCGCTCAGGCCTTGGTGGTGGACGACGCGAACCACCGAATTGAGAGATGGGATGGCTTCACGTGTGTATGTCTTCTAACCGGTTCGGAAACATGGTCTGGGTGTGTAGTGGCCCCTTTTCTTGCAGGATTCAGAACTACAATATCATCATTGTGAAGAGCAATGTTTCGATTATATTTGCCAAAGCTGCTTATATCCTAGATCTGCTATATAATATCCTAGATCCATTTGTTTGAGTCACTGAATCTACTTCGTTCCTTGTTTGGTTGAACCAGGTTAAGTGGTCGCTTGAGGTTCCAAAAAGATCTGATGATGCCTACACCAACACCCACATCGCCAATCGCCCGCCACATCGCCCGGGTTCGGCTCAAGCGGGCGGCATAAAAGTCCACGAAGTGCACATTGCACTTCTCCACTCTTCGTCGGGTGTGCTGAATGCGAGCCACCTACGCGGGCCAACGGCCAAGCTTGGTTGAGCACATGAAAGCTCGGAGGTTTGGGCCTCATGGACTACAGTGGTCCCCAGACAGATCCCAACGATTCAACCAATACATCTAGACTGGATGTACAGAACTGTTCGATCCATTCGCAAAAATACTCTACCTAGAAATAAACCTGAATTCACTTCACACGGAAGAAAACTTCACCGGGAAAAACGAAGCAAACTCCGACAGGCGGGAACCCTCTCGGCGGGTGGAACCCCTTCGCTGGGTCGATCACCTGTTGTCCTCGCCCCAAGAAGGTCGCAGGTGAGGCGGAAAGGCCTCAGCCCGGCGAGCCCGGCGAGCCAGGCTGAGCGGGTTGAAGTCCTGACTCCTGATGTGCAGTTGATGGGGAAGGGAAGGGTCCCGGTTGCTAGGTCTCTGTAGAAGAAAAATAACTGGATATTGCAGCGATTGGCATCGGTCTCCACCCTCCTACCAGCACCAATGTTCAATCAGTCGTTCTTTTGAACCCAATACACATGCTTTTTCCACATTTCCATACGTGTGTATGTCTTCTAACCGGTTCGGAAACATGGTCTGGGTGTGTAGTTTGAGTCACTGAATCTACTTCGTTCCTTGTTTGGTTGAACCAGGTTTATTAAGTGGTCCCTTGAGGTTCCAAAAAGATCTGATGATGCCTACACCAACACCCACATCGCCAATCGCCCGCCACATCGCCCGGGTTCGGCTCAAGGGGGCGGCGTAAAAGTCCACGAGGTGCACATTGCACTTCTCCACTCTTCGTCGGGTGTGCTGAATGCGAGCCACCTACGGGCCAACGGCCAAGCTTGGTTGAGCACATGAAAGCTCGGAGGTTTGGGCCTCATGGACTACAGTGGTCCCCAGACAGATCCCAACGATTCAACCAATACATCTAGACTGGATGTACAGAACTGTTCGATCCATTCGCAAAAATACTCTACCTAGAAATAAACCTGAATTCACTTCACACGGAAGAAAACTTCACCGGGAAAAACGAAGCAAACTCCGACAGGCGGGAACCCTCTCGGCGGGTGGAACCCCTTCGCTGGGTCGATCACCTGTTGTCCTCGCCCCAAGAAGGTCGCAGGTGAGGCGCAAAGGCCTCAGCACGGCGAGCCCGGCGAGCCAGGGTGAGCGGGTTGAAGTCCTGACTCCTGATGTGCAGTTGATGGGGAAGGGAAGGGTCCTTGGCTCGGGTGGTTGAGTCCCCTATCACCTCTTCGGAAGGTTGCTAGGTCTCTGTAGAAGAATAATAACTGGATATGGATATTGCAGCGATTGGCATCGATCTCCACCCTCCTATCAGCACCAATGTTCAATTTGTAAGTTGTTCTGATTGCATCCTTACTGGGAGAGGCCCCGATAGGTCAAAAAGCACCAGATGATTCATCGGTGGTTCACCTCCACGCGCTACTTGAACTGAGGCTACAGCGGCTACAGCTTTCCTTCACCCGCAGCCCAGCAGGTCTTGCAAAAGAGAAAACCTGTCCTTTTTCAGAGCACAACGCTTCACACACTCCGCACATACTTTATACTGGCACAACACCGCGCACCCCTTCCGGTCTCCCACCACGTCCGAACCGCGGTCCGTTTCGCTCCCACGTCCGAACGTCCACGCCGCCGCGTCGCAGCACCAGGCGCCCCTCACTGATGCGCGCAGCCCTCACAGCCAGATTGCACCGGGACCCACTCGTCGCCCTCCTGAACAAGGAGCCAAAAAAGGGAAGGACCGACCGGCGGTTTCCGGGTCTTTTGGGAAGAATGGATTGGTTTTCTCTCCTAGATTAGATGACAGGAGTTGGTGGCCTCCAAGTCCGACATGGCGTCCGCGTGATCCCCGTCGCACATCCAAGCCCAAAGAAATTCGGGCCCAATCCGGAGTGTTTCTCGTAGGGAGCCCCACTTCCCACCGCTTTGCAAGCGCCGTTCTTCTTTCTGTGTGCCTTCTGGTATCGCACGCAGAAGGCTGGCACAGGCGGAGCCTCAAAGGTGCAAGACAGGCCTCACCTGCCTAAAGGACCGTGGTAGGTGGATTCATAGAGGGGAGCGTCTCCCCTATACACGTGAACAAGCAAGTTCGGTGAGGGCCCTCGGGTTTCATATGAAGCATAAAGGTGTCACATACAAAAAGACATTTTTTGCTAGGTTGCTAGGGATAACCATGCGTTTTTCATGATTTGTGCCGTTGGTGCCCCCGGTATATGGCATTGACCCCTCGATGATTCCCGCTTGGTCAGACATCACTGGTGCGAGACGCAGCCGCTTTTTATCGGAGATAAAGGTGAAGATCACTGAGGTGGTGATCCAAACAGGCTCGCTGCATGAGCCACGATCATGTCTTTTTTGGGTTTTGCCAGGGTCAATCCCCGATTTCTCTGAGTTTTCAGGGCCTCTTTGGTTGATTGTGTACTGTCTTGGTTCTCGTGGGGATGAAGTTGGAGCCCAGAGTTGGAGCCCAGCGGAGCGCAGCCAGACTAAGACGACCCTGCCTGCTGTTCCCCATCCTCAGGAAGCCAGAAGTCAATGCTCTGCTTGTCTGGCTTTCGCCTGCGGGGAGGCGAAAGCAGCTTCCGTCTGAGCTGAACACCCTGCATGCTTCGCATGCTTTTTTGTGGGGAGGGCAATCATTGTCGCAGGTACCGAAGATGTATCAACCCATATCTGACCAGGACCAACTGGAATCCCGATAAACAATCAGTGATCAGTGCTTTCACTTGGATGTGAGCCAGAAACATCGAACACTTTCACTTGGACGTGGGAACCTAGCCAGACTCAGGGTGTGCCCACTCAGCGGATGTTGAGATGTGTGCCCACATACGATATATGTGACAGAATCTGACAAACACACATTTTCTGCCCATGCCGCCCATGCCGTTCAAGCAAAGGAAACTCACAAGAACTCAGCTATGGAGTCAGGCGAGCCCGAACGCACGAAAGCCGGCGGCTCATGAGCCCTATTTGCCAAAGCTGCTCCCCAAAGACGATCTTCAGAAACTTTGTGTGCCCGGGTGAATCCAAGAATGTATCTGAGCGTCTCTGCGTGCCCCACTTGAATGTTGCCATTCCCCCGCGCAGAGTCGCTCAAGCTGGTCTTGCCCCTGATTCGACGAACAGGCACGTCAGTGCTGTCGGCAATAGGAGGTGGAGCTCCACTTGTCTTCTTCTGCTTCTCGCGCCAGGCAGCCCAATTACTGCCCGTGCCCTTCTCTCTTTTTTTGTTGAAAGCTGCCCACCCAGATTTACCGCTTCGTCCACTGCGGCTTTTCTTTTCGACGTTCTCCATGGCAAAGAAAGGTTGTTAAAAAGCGGTTGTGGGCAACATCTATCTATGTCTATTTTGTCCTGAATCTACAATCTATATGTCGGTTGTGAGCAACATCTATCTATGTCTATTTGTCGTAAAATCTACAATCTATATGTCGTCCAAAACTGCAGGCCGACTTCTGATCCACAATGCTAGAGGCAAAAAACTGACTGATGCTTGGCCTAACTGCTCAATAACTTACTGAAAAGTACATCAAATTGGACAATACGTTGTTCGCAACCTGCACCGCTCAAGTTGCTTGTGACCCGGCCTCGTCGCTTTGCGGTCCGCAGGCTGCCTGCCTCGCAACCGTGCGAGACGTTGGAATTTTGATGTTTGATGATGACAGGCCACGTGGGTGGAGTATGTTTTTGGGTCGCGCCGGGAGGGATGCATCGTTGAGGAGCTTTAGACAGCTGCGCGACACAATTTCTAAAATCGTGTCGCAGTCTGTGGCCAGGCAGGCTGCTCCAGAGTGCGATACAATTTGGTTGGTTTCCAAAATGTCTTTTCCCAAAATGGTGCACTCATCGCAATTCCATGGGGGCCCGCTTCTAAATCTCCTTTAAACTCCAACCACACTCAAACCACAGGGATGTTAAACATGAAGGCATGTCAACTGCAAAAACTGTGAGAGGTGTCTAGCACGGACCTTTTCAGGGGCCTGTTGAGCTGCTGGAGCTGTTGTTGCTGCTACTGCTGCTGCTCGACTTTCCCAGTTTTGTTCTCAGAAAATCTTCAGGACGACATAGGAAGGCTTTGGATGTTGGATGGGCAAATGGTCAAGAAATGGACCGTCGTCTAGCGCGGTGCTAGCGCGGATCTAGCACCAGCCTAGCGCAAAAATCTCCGCTGATTTCATTATCCTGTCAGATTCTAGTTTTTCCTGCTTGCTTGTCTTCTTCTTGTTGTACATTATTACTATTATTCTGCTTTGTTTTGTTCTTGTCTTGCTTCTTCTTTTCCTGCCCTCTGCTTTTTTCTTTTTCCTGCTTACTTATCCTGTTATGAAGAAATCTAGCGCCAATCTAGCGCTGCCTTGCTGTATCACCATAGTCTGTTGGGGGCCCGCTTCTAAACGAAGACTTAAAAACACATCTCTCCCCGCAGCCAGAACTAGAAACAGGTTCCTTGAGAACCGCTTGGCACATGACTTGTGGAAACCTCCTGGTAAATCACTTTCGAAAATGATGATTGTTGTTTCCCATTATCAGTTTTCAGTACCAAACAAAAATTCGATGTTCGCTGTGAACGCACGAGCTGCTTGATAGAGATGCTGAAAGTATTGCAAGGGCGGCAAGGGCACGAAATCTTTAGCATTCCAATGAACCCGGACAGTCCAAACAGATCATACCCAAACCTCACCACAGGACAGCAGAACGCTGTTAAAACTGTCTTTCAAATCTGCTCTCCACATCACTCAACACCAAAGCTAGCGGCCAGGGGCCCCCGGCTTCAGAAGCCGCCTGCTTGGATCCTGGTGTGCGAGAGCTAGTTGTTGGGGACCTTAACCTATCTGGTTTTGCGCATGAACTCGAGGGATGATGAAGTGTGAGCCCTCACGCACATTTCTTTTCATGATGAGGAAATTCGAGTTCGAGTTCCCAGTAAATGAGTTACATGCTTTCTTCTTGAGCAGGGGTTTGCTACCGAAGTGTTTGGTGACCAAAACTGGCACCATAGAGCTCAGGGGTTTTCAATCATCCATGTAGTTTTAAGAAGAGTAAATCGCTTACCTAAACCTGTACAATCCTAGAAAAGAAGGGAGCTGCGCAGCAAAATGGTGGCCGCGGCCAATGTCCAACAAGGGCACAGTCCTTCAGACCGTTGAAGGAAAGCTTCTGAGGAATACCTGAAAATTTGTCATCCCTACCGACGTTAAGCGGCCTTAACGTCGCCTGAGCGTCCCGGCCCCTTTGTCATTGAAGGCTGCTGAAGGAAATTCGAATTCGAGTTCCCAGTAAATGAGTTACATGCTTTCTCCACGAGCAGGGGTTAGCTACCGAAGTGTTTGGTGACCAAACTGGCACCATAGAGCTCAGGGATTTTCAATCATCCTCTTAGTTTTAAGAAAAGCAAATCGCTTACCTACGCAGTCATCAACTTCCTAAAACCCCACAGTTCAGGAGTTCACGGCGCACACCCGAACTGCAAGTTCACCGCCCCCCGCCACGGGATGAATTCCCACAGTTCAACTGCTATCTGCTCTACACATCACTCAACACCAAAGCTAGCGGCCAGGGGCCCCCGGCTTCAGAAGCCGCCTGCTTGGATCCTGGCGTGCGAGAGCTTGTTGTTGGAGACCTTAAACTATCTGGTTTTGCGGATGAACTCGAGGGATGATGAAGTGTGAGCCCTCACGCAGATTCATTTCAGTGATGAGGAAATTCGAGTTCGAGTTCCCAGTAAATGAGTTACATGCTTTCTCCTTGAGCAGGGGTTTGCTACCGAAGTGTTTGGTGCCCAAAACTGGCACCATAGAGCTCAGGGGTTTTCAATCATCCATAAGAGTAAATCGCTTACCTAAACCCCTACAATCCCACAAAAGAAGGGAGCTGCGCAGCAAAATGGTGGCCGCGGCCAATGTCCAACAAGGGCACAGTCCTTCAGACCATTGAAGGAAAGCTTCTGAGGAATACCCTGAAAATTTGTCTTTATCCCTACCGACGTTAAGCTGATGAAGTGTGAGCCTTGACGCAGGTTCATTTTAGTGATGAGGAAATTCGAGTTCGAGTTCCCAGTAAATGAGTTACATGCTTTCTCCTTGAGCAGGGGTTTGCTACCGAAGTGTTTGGTGACCAAAACTGGCACCATAGAGCTCAGGGGTTTTCAATCATCTAGTAGTTTTAAGAAGAGTAAATCGCGTACCTAGGCAGTCATCAACTTCCTAAAACCCCACAGTTCAGGAGTTCACGGCGCACACCCGAACTGCAAGTTCACCGCCCCCCGCCATGGGATGAATTCCCACAGCTCAACTGCTCACCGCAAACTTCCGAACTACTTGGTTCACCGCCCCCGGGATTATCCCACAGTTCAACTTGGTTCACCACCCCCTGGCACGGGATCAACTTGGTTCACCACCCCCTGGCGCGGGATAATCCCACGTTGAGCTTCGCACCGGCTCAGCACCTTAATGGCGAACTTCCAAACTTTTGGGTTTTCCCTTCAGATCCCTATAGCCTCTATGGTCACCAAGCTGTAACGTCTTTATCACGCTCTCGATGCTGCCAGTCAGGCTCAAAAACACAAGTCGACTAGTCAGGCTAAAGCTGACGTGTCAAATGCGCTTCACGCGCCAGGCTAAAGCTGACGTGTCAAATGCGCTTCACGCGCTCGTCTTCGGCTTCTTCCCGCTCGGCTCTGGATTCTGGGGCTCTGCCGGGTTCTCTGCTTCGACTGCCGCTGTGGCCTCCTTGAGCTCAAGGCGCAAAGACTTGAGCGTATCCTGGAGGCCCGAAGATCTGAAGGAATGATGAAAGAGGTCCGCTTCAGAGCCCTCATCGTGGAACTTTTGAGGGGAGCTATCACCCCCCGCTTCCCAGTAGGAGTTGGCTGGTGGGGAACCTGGCCTCAGGCCACACGAACAAAAGAGATGCTGAAATAGAGGTCAGATTCTCACATAGTATCAAATTGTCGGCGTACCACTTAGTTCCAACCAGCCCCCCCTTCGGAGTATGAGCTTGCTGTTGGGGAACTTGGTTCAAGCGCGGATAAAGATCGTTTCAGGCTGCTCGAACGGGATTGCTTTAGTGATGTTGAGTATGAGCGTGGATAAAAGGAAAGGATCTTCAACGAGGTCAAGTAATTACCCAAATAGTTTGACAAGGTTTCAGTGTCAGTCCTTCGCGGGACCACAAGAACGAAAAACTAATTTTCGGACTGGAAAAGCTATGCCGCTCCTCCTGCTCCAGGATGAAGGCGCTCAATTCACGCACCCGCTTCTGAGCTAAACGTTGGGCTTCACTCTTCTTCAAATCCTTTAAGGACTGGTAATTTCCCTCGTCCAGCTCAACGCAAGCCATGACACTCTGTGATGGAAATGCATCAGGGGACAGCCAAAATTCCTGAGCTTTGGCATGGCCGGGGCCATGAAAATAACACAGTGACATTTTAAAGCCACCACGTTTGCCACAGAAAAGCGCTGGAGTAACCACAAAACGGTCGCGAAAGGAAAAAAAGTCTGTAGCAAACAGGCTGCTGAAAGAGGACTCTCTTGGAAGGGGACGTGGCGGAGAGACAAGAACTCAGAATCTGACAAGGTCACCTTGTGAATTGGAATCTCGCAGGTCCTTAAATTCAACTTCCGAAGTGGCACCTAACTGCAACCGCCTGGGACATGGCGTTCACACTTCAAAAAAGCTTCTCATGACCAAGTATCTTTGGCGCATGTGACCAATTGTTGGCCAAGAACCCCAGCATTGCGGCGATGTGAAAGTCTGAGAAAAGGTACCACACCTTGTGCGCCAGCACTTGTTCTCGTTGCCATGGTGATTTGGTATATAGGTCTCTAGACCTCTTAGACCTCTCAAGACTTCTGGTACTTTAGACATCTAGACCTCTTACGCATATACAACTCTAAGCCTACACCTCGAAACTTCTGGAACTTTAGATCTCTAGACCGTCTAGGCCTTTTTGATTTCAAAACCTGGATCTCTAGATCTCTCGACTTGGATTTCGTGGCAGGTAGCTGTCCACAGCCAATTCCTAACCAGAATCGGTCCGCGCGCAGGTGTCTTAGTGCGCCCAAAGAGCCTCCTGCTCCTTGGGCGGCGGCTTCTTCATCAAGCCGTGGCTGTTCTTGTTGATCAGCGCCTTTGCAGCCACATCACCTCAAAAGGCATGGAAGCCGAAAGGAAATCTTTAATATGAAAATGCCGGGTTGGGTGCTCAAAACTTCCGCGCTTGTCTGGAAATAGTTATCGAGACAGGGCGCACGCAGAGCCCACGCGCCAGAAAATGTGGACGAAACTTGCCTTCGGCTGCTCGCCAGCAGGGACCTGATCCTCCGGAGGCAGAAGAGCTTCAGACTGTGTGATCTTCAACTGCGCAGTGCTTGCTGCAGCTTCCTCGCAATCTTTGAGCTTGAGCTCTGAAATTGTCCAGCCTGAAGGCAGGATAGTTGCGCTATGGAATTGGCTTGTTTGCGCGTTCCAGGTAAGAATCCCACAAACGCAAATAAATTCTATGAAGGCACACTCAGAGCTCGATAGGAACCAGCGGTAGCAAAGTTCATATCATTCATTGATGTATTCCTTCACACTAGGTTTCCATAATCTCTGTAGAACATGTCTCTCCGAATTGCCAAGCAGCTGCCGTCTTGCTTCAAAAGAATCTTCTTGTCAGTGCACTGCTTCTGGAAGTTTCCAAGGGTCACCTTCAACAGGGTGAAAGTGCGCTTGCTCAAAATCGATGGCATGTCACCTCACCGGGCGGGCCCCAGCTGCTTGAGAAACAAGTTGAACAGCTACTGCGCAGCGGTTGGTGCCCTCAAAAGAACATGCAAGGTAAAAAACAGGACCACAAATTGAAAACAGGTCTGGCCTAGTGCATTTTTCTTGGGTCGATCGTCTTTCCTTGCCTTCATAGGCATGGAGTCTGCGAAAAGCAGCACCTCTTGGACTGCCGTCTGACAAGGACAAGCCCAGCCTGAAATGCAAAGATTGAAGCCCAGACCAAAATCGCCGAAAAAATGCATCGACCTGAAAAAATCAACCAAAATGCTGACCGTTTAACATCAGTTGGGAAACTCCTTAGCTCGTCCTCTCAGGAAGCCGACGGCGGCTTTCTCCGGCGTGTCCCAACAAGTCACGTGATACGCGATCGAAGGGCAACCATTCTCCAAGGCTGCTACCATCACACCGAAGTACCCAGTGCGAGACATGATGCCAGGCGCGAGAAAAGCAGAACAAAAGAGTTGACGATGACAACGGCTGCGAAGCATTTGCGCTTGTAAAGGATTCCCGCAGCAACACACATACTCTAATTGATCTAACCTGGTGAGCGTGCTGGAAGACAAAGCCCTTGCTTGGTAGGGAAGCCAATGACATTTCAAAGGGTATGGGCGCTGTCACTGATCACTGTGGTTAACAATTTATAGCCAAACTGACGGGAAGTTCCTCTGCCAGCTGGGTCTCGAATGGCTTTCAAATAATTTGACTGCTCGCGCTTTGTCTTTTCATCGACAAGAAATTCCAGCTGTATTGGGCCCTAGCTAGGAGATATGAAGGGAGGATGAACATGAGAGAAAACATGTTCACACCTGGAACAGGCCAAAGTGAAGGCACAGGTCTTTGTGTTTTAACAGACCCAACATTTAGGCTCAGCTGGCCCCCAAACCAAACAACAAACCGTCTCAGAAGAATAGCCCTCAGAGACCGCGACGTGCCTGCCAGGGCTTCCCAACCAAGCAGATCTTCACTGCCCAGCCTCGAAACAGCCACGGCCAGCATCAACGAAACAACCACAGTAAATGACGAGGGCGGCCGAAGCAAAAGAGAAAACGATTGTGTTTCCCTTTTGGAAATCTCGTCGCCTGTGCTGTCACAGTGTTTGGGAACAAACTTCTGCGACCCGCAAAAGTGCATTCGTCAGAGCGACTCTCTGTTTTGGATGCTCTCTGCCAAAAATAAAAAACAGATCTATGTATATATATATATATATGTCCTCGCGGGTTTATTTAAGACTGTGACACGTTTGTGAAAAACACATCGTTTTTTTTTAACGTTTTCACGTTATTTTGGGAAGACCAATAGCGTTTCTTTAGACCAGGACCTCAGGACCTCAGGTGTGCAAGCAAACATGTATGCGCAACACAGCACGAGTACTAGTATTGTGTAGCAACGTAGAAGCGTGCAATTTGAACCGGACCGAACGCTAACATCCCACCCCACCCACCCCCACCCCACACTCAGTCGTTCGGATTGTGTAGCAACGTAGAAGGGTTTCTTCTGTATGAGCGTGCAATTCTGAACCGAACGTTAACGTGCCATCCGACCAAAACCCCCGGAATCATGGCGCAGTTCTGAAGTCGTAATTACAATGTGCTTTACATCGGCCGATGAAAACATGTGCGGTAAATACGCGTAAATACCGCGCTCAAAAAATGCGCGAATAGCGTATAAACTTTTGCAGCCAGATGTGGGGCACTGGAATTTGATTTGGGGTGGGCATTTAGGGCTCTCAACATTCTATAAACTTCTAAGTAGTTTTGGGGGAACCATCCAAAGCATCCACCTGCCCTCCCCTCCACAGCAGCTGCCGCCGGCAGCGGCCGGCCAGCAGCTGCCAGCCAGTACTGGGTCCTGCAGCCCGGTTGCACAACAAACGGAGTTGGTCAGGTGGCAGGAAAAACAACAGAATTGGTCAGATGGCAGGGAGTGGTGGGTTATAGAGTTTAAGGTTAGTTAACTGAGCCTGCCTATTGTTCTTGAGCCTTATTAGGCTAGAGCATCAAATGCTCTTCTTTTGTCATACGCACGGACCTTTTCATCAGACATCTTCCGCACCTTTTCACTTACTCTGTTATTGTAAGATCGAGCCATTTGACTTGGTTTTGGATTCCGGCTTGAGACATGCTCGTGGTTTTTGAAATTGCCCAGCGTAGTCTCGGTCTACAGGCAGTGAAACGGTTAGCCCGGTGACACATTAGATGGGAACTGGAGCCCATGAATTATGTTGATGTCGAACGGTGCATCAGTCCAACCTGTAGGCATGTAATTATGCCATGCAGGTGGACATGCAACCTGTAGGCATGTAATTATTCCACTCAGGTGGGTGTGCAACCTAGGCTAGCAGTAGGCATGCAATCATGCCACTCAGCTGGTGGGATGAAATGAGCACAAAGTCAGCAGTGCTTCATTAACGCAGCACTACACAGGAGAAAGGCACACAACCAGACCACAACAGCGCCTTCTCATACCCCTTCAATAGGGGGAGAGGCCAGCAACAACCAAACAGAGCAACAAAGACGTTCCAAGAGAGCAAGTTTACATCACATCCAAGCAATAGAGCTGTCAGTGAGTGGCACCAAATCCAGAAGTGTCCAAGAAACTCATTGTTTGTTCTTTTTCGACTGCTCGGAGGTACGCCTGCATCACCACCTGGTTCCAGCGCCAGCTGCTCGATCCACACGCGCAAGCCTTCGCGCCACTTCTGTGCAATTTGACGCCTTAAACGCTTCGATGGGTCGATCATATGCAGAGAGGCCGTCTTTGACATCTTTCAATAGACGCGATCACAAGCTGCCTGACAGCGTTGCCCGGTTGCTCGTTCTTCAGAGTGCCTCTCCACAGCCCCCGCGGGGCACAAAGTCAAAGTAGCAGGAGCACATCTCTGCGCTGTAGGCCTCCACAGTGTCGCGCGTTTGTTGCGATAGCCATTCTCCACTGGCTCTGTAAGAGATGTCAAGTTCGCCACCAGCCAGTGAGCTTCGTTTTGGCCCTATAGCATATAGACTGTTAGCGCACAGTTCATCCACGCGGTTGCTCAAGCGAGTTCCCAAGCGCTTTTGCAGAGTCAGAGGCTCTTGCCATCTCTTGCCTTCAAGTTTGGCAATCTTCAGTCGCCTCTAGTTGGATGGCTCACTGGCAGATTCCACATTCATCCAGAGATCTTCGCGAGAAACTCTTCAGCGACAGACTGTACCTATTAAACTACACCATACTAGACCCAGGGATCTCTAGCTTCCTGCCAGGCCTTGACCATGGTGGGTGGGTCATACGGTTTTGGCCAATTGTTTAATTACTTGAGTATTGTGGACACCACCTCACACCGCCCCCACCCCACCCAGCCCCAGCCACAGAGCTGGTCCTTTCTCCGGCTTCAAAGCCTTGGATTGAGTGCAGGTGCGGGATGCTCAACACCATTATGTGGACTTCATACAGGTCTTGTCTTTACCTTTCCCAGATAGGTTGATTGTTACGCTGTGCACAAAATACCAACCTATATGGAGTTGTGGCCTTTCCAGAAGGCATGGAATCACCTTAAAAGGGGTCAAAGGTTATTTGCATTGGGTTTGACATTAAGTATGCCTGTATACCTATTGAGTTCTCTTAGTTTTACATCAACACCATTTGCCACTCTAATATGACAACATGTTTGTCTCACGTGATCGTTGAAAGACAACATGGATCCATAATGATCCTGAGGGATTTGAGGTTTGTAGCATGAGATTTTTGTGCATCACGATGTGACCATCATGGTTTCAAAACTAACAAAAGTAATCATTTCACGAACTACCAGATCTGTATTTGACATGTTCTCCTGTTTCCTGATTTGGGTGATCACTTGGATAATGAACCCCATAAGGTCAAAAAGAACATTAAGAGTTGGGTTCCCACTCACCCAGTTGACGATGAGGTTTTGTTGGCTTTGGTCATCCATTGGGGCTGGTGGTAGGCACCCCGGCACCCCCATTCCCTCAGGAACCCGGAGGAAGTGGCCCTTCGCAAAGAACTGCAATAAGGACGGGCCTGGGCGCTGCACTGGGTCATCACTCATCACCAATTCCTAGGAGGGTCCTTCTTACAAACCCAATGGCCCGCATGGGAGTGACCTTTTTGTTCTCCACATGAAGACCGCTCCCAGCCGCTTTCCCTGGCACCTTCTTCAAACACACGCGTACCATGTTTACTGTGACATAGTAGTAGGCTTGTCCTATGGCATGTGTTACACTGGGTGCCAAGAA
>CAXIVM010001587.1:0-32259 GCA_964035705.1 Porites rus | reverse complement strand
CAATACGTTATTGAGCAGTTAGGGATGGCGACTTCGTGCTTGGCAGCGGTGGTGGTTGCAGTGACGGCCCTGAGCAACCCGGAGAAGGTGCCCTCTCATCTGAAAGACACTTTGGGGTGCATCCGTGTCTTTTGGCTTTGGGCTTGAGTCGTACCCTCTGACATCTTCCCACTCAGAACTAAGGACTGAGGACAAATCTAAGTAAGGAGTTAGTCGCTTTTTCGAGTCTAAACAAGTGAGACACTACCATTTGGCCACGTGGCCTGGTTCTGCCGCAAGCGCCCCGCGGTAGGACGAGAAGCACGAGAAGCAGGCGAAAACGTGCTCGATTGGGCAGAAACGGAAAGGACCCAGATGGATCCCCAGGACGATGTAGTTGTTGTTAGCTAAGACAGGTCACCTTCTTGTACCGGCGCGCGGGTGCTAGACGTCAAAATGTACCCTCCCGCTGCCACTAGCAACCTGACATGCAATACTGTATACGTTTAAAACATACATCGCTCACCTGCTGATCCCGGCACGCCGGTGCCACTTAAAAAGGCGGAACTGAAAAGATGAATTGCTTGGTCTTTTGTAGTCGAGGTCAAACACAAACAACGCCATATATACGCTCACCTTCTGAGCCTGGCGCGCCGGTGCCACCCACGACCAGGCGAAAAGAATTGTCGTTGAAGGTCACCTTCGTGTCCCGGCGCGCCGGTGCTAGACCTGAAAATGTAGCCCCCCGCTGCCACTATAGCAACCTGACATGCAATACTGTATACGTTTAAAACATACATCGCTCACCTACTGATCCCGGTGCGCCGGTGCCACCCGCGACCAGGGGAAAAGAATTGTCGTTAAAGGTCACCTTCTTGTCCCGGCGCGCCGGTGGTAGACCTCAAAATGTAACCTCCCGCTGCCACTATAGCAACCTGACATGCAATACTGTTTACGTTTAAAACATACATCGCTCACCTGCTGATCCCGGCGCGCCGGTGCCACCCGCGACCTTCGGATAGGGTGACCCTGGCCATACTTGTGACCTAGACCTAATCACTGCCCATGATAGGGGATCCATTTTTGGTGACCTGCTTCCGTAACCTGATTGTTTTTGATCTTTTTTGTGGAGGGTTTTCTTTGGACCAAGCCATCGGTGGGTCTTGCTTGTCGTGAGAGGCTGCATCCACTCACCCAACCCGATCCGTCGGTGGCTATCCTGGTCCTCCGGTCGAAGAAATCCGTCTCATTACGCGCAGGTCTTCCAGAGAAGAGAGGCCCAACGTTTGTGCTGGACTGCGCGTCCTAACATGTTCCTAGTACGTTCAAGGGTTGCTTATATAGTCTTATAGTATTCATTGTATAAGTATATAAATATCTTCGATTAACTACGTTGAAATTTACGGAGCTTCCCAGAGAGGCAGCGCACAAATTCCGGGTGGTGTACCGAACCCGAACCCGTCTCGTTTGATCGGGCAACCACGAGCAGGCAGTTCAGCCCGTGTTGTGTGTGTGTAAAACGAAGCCTTGAGCACATACTTCGAGAACCCTAAAGTTTACGCTTCTTAGTCTGTTCCAACATGACACTTGCGGTCTACAGCGGATCGGATTAACGCGTCCATTTTGCGTGGCAGGTACAGCGCGGTCAGATTTCCACACCCGTTTAAATTTATAATATTTATAAGGCTTTCGGGTGTGGAAATCTCACCGCAACTGAGGTGTCGACATGTTGCGCGTAGGATTCTAAGGGGAAAGGGTTTGTGATGTTTTACAAGTCAAGAAGCGCAACTTTTGGCACCCCAGTGTATGTAGGCGCGCAATGTATAGTAATAATTACACCCCAAACATGAACAGAGTTTCAGAAGCTCCAAGAAATAGTAAATGCATATAATTGCAGGGATCTATTTGCTAATCTATACTTGAACCCACTTGGAGCACCAGACGCGGTCTATTTGGATCTACAAAGGGTATCTCTTTTTTGACCCGCAGAAAAAAAGAAGGTGTGGATTCCTCAAAATGAGGACTTCACACCAAGACACTTGCTTGACTTGGCCAGCAAGACACCCGCGCAGCCGCCAAGGCAGTGCTTGAGAAAGCCAAGCGGGAAGAGGTCCGGTGTGCTGGCCTCCGCGGATAGCTTCTGCATGCTGAAGCGACTGAAGTGAGCTCGACAGGAAGTGGAAAAAGAGTAGAAGTGTGCTTTGATTGTTTGGGCGGTGGCGAAATGTGCGTAAAATCTGGTAACCCGCCACATACTACACCTGAAATTCATTGACTCGCGCCGCTAGATCTACACTGCAGGATATTTGTTTGCCAGCAGTTGGCTTTGTGTATGTAAGTACCATCATCCGGTCTACAAGAAAGTCGGCCCCCAGTTTCACTTCATCTATATCGGCGCAGCACTCCCATGTTTGTTTCATTTCACACGGTCACCTCACCGAACTTTTGGTCAGCAACGTGACTTTCCACAGATGAAGTTGCAAAAGTTGGAAAGCCGGACACGTCTAATGACATCAACGAAAAACATGCAAAACAATTGAGACAAAGCTGTGCACAGCAGCTTTGCTTTCCAAACGAACTTGTTGAATCTGAGAGTTGGAGTTGCCAAGGAAATCAACAAACACAAAGGTGACAGGACTTACCCCCTCGCCCACGGTCTGTGCAGAACTGTCTTTACTTTTTTCCCTTGGAGATTCCAGTTCTCCATTTTCACGCGTCCATTGTTTGCGAAAAGGGCGGGATCTGGGGCTTTTTAGGAGACTAAGTTTGTAATTGTAGTTGGGAAAAGAGGTGTATAGACTGCACTCTGTTTTCTTTAGAAGAACACGCAAATCATCACTAAATATTGGGGCTGCTGTCAGACTTCAGCAAACATCAGTTTTGGCGATCGGATGACGCAAACTTGTAGACTTTCACTCTAAATATCTGGTTCAACAATGACCTCAGCAATTCCATGCGAAGAAGCGCAAACATTGAACCATAGAGCATCCGAAAGCCCAAATCCCAAGTTGATTGGTGGGTCTCAAAACAGCTGTCCTGGTACTACAATTCGTTTAGTCATGATAGTCCTGGACTTTCTGTAGTGTAATTGTCAATTATCACTACTTGATGAGTCAACCAACGCACAAGCGCAACGACACAACATGCTCTCCTGATAGCATTGATCAGTGGGAAGCGTAGTCTGACACTCTGCAGAGCTTTCCTCGGCCTTGAGACCTTGTCTTAGCTGCCTCGGCTGATCTCTGCATATGAGACAGGTGTGGAAACACAACTCATTCTGCACGTCTTGCAACCCCCAGCGGTAGCTTAAGTGAGGCTTCACCAAAGGTAAGAGCGAGGTAACTTTGCCAATTTAGCAGTCTGACCCCCTGGCTTTGGCGGTCGCTTTCCAGTCTTGAGATCCAAATCAACGAGGAACAACCAAAAAGTACCGAAAAACCACGGGGAACTGTTTCAGTCTTGGTCGCCTTTGCCGGCCTTGGTAGCACCGGACCTTGCATGTGACTCAGCCACCTCCAGGTCCGAAGGCCTCCCCGGGGGGCCGGCATGGTGTGGAGAACGGATCTCGCCAGAGACGCCCTGATGAACGAACGGTTTGAGCTTAACGTACGACGTGTCGCACGGAACGATTCTGCCCGACCATGGTGGTTTGGGACACCTAGATAGGTGGGGAAGGCTGTGAGTGCACCAGGGAGGCGCTCATGCTGATAATTGGTGCAATCCCCAGGATGGGCGGGTGGAGAACTGTGGAGGAGCCAGCCAAGGTACAAAAGCATAGGTGGTTGGCCGCGGCATGACGGGCTCGGCCTAGCCTTGCAGTCGGGTCCACTGGCCGAAACCAGCGCTAGAAGTGCAAGCAATGGTCGACTCCGCATACGCGGAAGCCGTGAATTCATTTGCCCCGTGGCGGCGACTTCTTTGGTCACTCGAACGGAGCCAAGAACACCTCCAGTCGATCCGGCGCAAAGTTGCTGCCCTGCCACGCGGAAAGAGTAGCTTCCTGCACTTTGTTGCTTATAGTATCAGTCATCTCAAGCGGAAAGAGTCAAATGTCATGTTTTGGAAGTGAAACAAATTATAAACAACTATATTATATATCTTATATAATATATAGTTCAAGCACTTTATCTACTTGAGGATGACTGACCTGAAGACCAGACCCTGGCCTGAGCCTCAACTCTCTTTTCCTAGGAGCCTCACCAAACGTTTCCTTCTGCTCCATTTGGTGCCAGGTTGAACCTTGCAACTTCCATGAGTTTCTCCTGCTACGTCTGCTACTCACAGGAGTATGAATTGACTTGTACGTAAACAGCCAGTATCTGCATGTAACTATACTATATACATCCAGAAAAAACATGTGCATGTATGCATGTAACGATGTGCAAAACTAAGCTTCCGCATCCCAAAGGTCCCTTGAAACTTGCCCTTTCGCAGGTCTCTGGGTCAATCTGGGGAAGCTTTCTGGGACCCTCAGCACACTCAGCACGTTCTCCAGAAACCATCCTTTGAAGGAGTTTCACACTCTCCCGCTGGGTCCCCACGGCCGCATCACTCGACATTCACGTCACAGACCTCCAACTGGGCCTGCGGAATTGGTTGCGAGCGGGGTATCTGAAACGCCAGCAGTGGAAAAACAGTTGTGGGGCGTAGCCTGGGTGTTGATGACCAAACCTTTGCAATAGCACCTGTGAATCAAACTTGGAACAAGCCTAATTATAATTGATTTGCATGTTTGTATGAGGCAGCTTGTAGCTTGCAAACAGGTCTTTTGGCTCATGTCGCTCTTGAGAATATCCAAACTCCCTGCTTGAAGACGAAAGGGAGCTCCCATGCAGCTGGCCCATGCACCCCGAGCGCACCCAAACACCCTCAACCAGAAATGACACTGCCTGCATGTTGCGGCAATGTGAAACACCAGGCTTTGACACCAAAGAAAAAGGACCATGAAATTAATAATCAATCATTGAAATCATGAAGTGCAGCATGACTGCAGTATTGACAAATCTTTCCGTGTCTCTACCCACTCCCACACAAACTATCTATATAATCATTTACTCTTGGGTCAATCAGTTGCGTGTCCAAATACAGCGAACCAAGACAAACGCAACGGAGATCTGAATTACCTGGCCTTGACGGGATAGAAGTAATAAAAGCTGCCAGAACCAAAGGGCCCCACCTCTTCGCTTCGGCATCCGCCGGTCGCGGTGGGCTTTGCATCGCAACGGTTGGCCCGAGAGGTGGAATGTCGTCCTTGTAGGAAATCTTATAGCTTCTTGCTACTAGTAGCGATGGCCTCCACCCTAGCAGCGATGGCCTCCAACCTACTAGCTTCTTGCAACTAGTAGTGAGGCACCTTGCTACTAGTAGCTTCTTGCTACTAGTAGCGATGGCCTCCACCCTAGCAGCGATGGCCTCCAACCTACTAGCTTCTTGCAACTAGTAGTGAGGCACCTTGCTACTAGTAGCTTCTTGCTACTAGTAGCGATGGCCTCCACCTAGCAGCGATGGCCTCCAACCTACTAGCTTCTTGCAACTAGTAGTGAGGCACCTTGCTACTAGTAGCTTCTTGCTACTAGTAGCGATGGCCTCCACCCTAGCAGCGATGGCCTCCAACCTACTAGCTTCTTGCAACTAGTAGTGAGGCACCTTGCTACTAGTAGCTTCTTGCTACTAGTAGCGATGGCCTCCACCCTAGCAGCGATGGCCTCCAACCTACTAGCTTCTTGCAACTAGTAGTGAGGCACCTTGCTACTAGTAGCTTCTTGCTACTAGTAGCGATGGCCTCCACCCCAGCAGCGATGGCCTCCAACCTACTAGCTTCTTGCAACTAGTAGTGAGGCACCTTGCTACTAGTAGCTTCTTGCTACTAGTAGCGATGGCCTCCACCCTAGCAGCGATGGCCTCCAACCTACTAGCTTCTTGCAACTAGTAGTGAGGCACCTTGCTACTAGTAGCTTCTTGCTACTAGTAGCGATGGCCTCCACCCTAGCAGCGATGGCCTCCAACCTACTAGCTTCTTGCAACTAGTAGTGAGGCACCTTGCTACTAGTAGCTTCTTGCTACTAGTAGCGATGGCCTCCACCCTAGCAGCGATGGCCTCCAACCTACTAGCTTCTTGCAACTAGTAGTGAGGCACCTTGCTACTAGTAGCTTCTTGCTACTAGTAGCGATGGCCTCCACCCTAGCAGCGATGGCCTCCAACCTACTAGCTTCTTGCAACTAGTAGTGAGGCACCTTGCTACTAGTAGCTTCTTGCTACTAGTAGCGATGGCCTCCACCCTAGCAGCGATGGCCTCCAACCTACTAGCTTCTTGCAACTAGTAGTGAGGCACCTTGCTACTAGTAGCTTCTTGCTACTAGTAGCGATGGCCTCCACCCTAGCAGCGATGGCCTCCAACCTACTAGCTTCTTGCAACTAGTAGTGAGGCACCTTGCTACTAGTAGCTTCTTGCTACTAGTAGCGATGGCCTCCACCCTAGCAGCGATGGCCTCCAACCTACTAGCTTCTTGCAACTAGTAGTGAGGCACCTTGCTACTAGTAGCTTCTTGCTACTAGTAGCGATGGCCTCCACCCTAGCAGCGATGGCCTCCAACCTACTAGCTTCTTGCTACTAGTAGTGAGGCACCTTGCTACTAGTAGCTTCTTGCTACTAGTAGCGATGGCCTCCACCCAAGCAGCGATGGCCTCCAACCTACTAGCTTCTTGCAACTAGTAGTGAGGCACCTTGCTACTAGTAGCTTCTTGCTACTAGTAGCGATGGCCTCCACCCTAGCAGCGATGGCCTCCAACCTACTAGCTTCTTGCAACTAGTAGTGAGGCACCTTGCTACTAGTAGCTTCTTGCTACTAGTAGCGATGGCCTCCACCCTAGCAGCGATGGCCTCCAACCTACTAGCTTCTTGCAACTAGTAGTGAGGCACCTTGCTACTAGTAGCTTCTTGCTACTAGTAGCGATGGCCTCCACCCTAGCAGCGATGGCCTCCAACCTACTAGCTTCTTGCTACTAGTAGTGAGGCACCTTGCTACTAGTAGCTTCTTGCTACTAGTAGCGATGGCCTCCACCCTAGCAGCGATGGCCTCCAACCTACTAGCTTCTTGCAACTAGTAGTGAGGCACCTTGCTACTAGTAGCTTCTTGCTACTAGTAGCGATGGCCTCCACCCTAGCAGCGATGGCCTCCAACCTACTAGCTTCTTGCAACTAGTAGTGAGGCACCTTGCTACTAGTAGCTTCTTGCTACTAGTAGCGATGGCCTCCAACCTACTAGCTTCTTGCAACTAGTAGTGAGGCACCTTGCTACTAGTAGCTTCTTGCTACTAGTAGCGATGGCCTCCACCCTAGCAGCGATGGCCTCCAACCTACTAGCTTCTTGCAACTAGTAGTGAGGCACCTTGCTACTAGTAGCTTCTTGCTACTAGTAGCGATGGCCTCCAACCTACTAGCTTCTTGCAACTAGTAGTGAGGCACCTTGCTACTAGTAGCTTCTTGCTACTAGTAGCGATGGCCTCCACCCTAGCAGCGATGGCCTCCAACCTACTAGCTTCTTGCAACTAGTAGTGAGGCACCTTGCTACTAGTAGCTTCTTGCTACTAGTAGCGATGGCCTCCACCCTAGCAGCGATGGCCTCCAACCTACTAGCTTTTTGCAACTAGTAGTGAGGCACCTTGCTACTAGTAGCTTCTTGCTACTAGTAGCGATGGCCTCCACCCTAGCAGCGATGGCCTCCAACCTACTAGCTTCTTGCAACTAGTAGTGAGGCACCTTGCTACTAGTAGCTTCTTGCTACTAGTAGCGATGGCCTCCACCCTAGCAGCGATGGCCTCCAACCTACTAGCTTCTTGCAACTAGTAGTGAGGCACCTTGCTACTAGTAGCTTCTTGCTACTAGTAGCGATGGCCTCCAACCTACTAGCTTCTTGCAACTAGTAGTGAGGCACCTTGCTACTAGTAGCTTCTTGCTACTAGTAGCGATGGCCTCCACCCTAGTAGCGATGGCCTCCAACCTACTAGCTTCTTGCAACTAGTAGTGAGGCACCTTGCTACTAGTAGCGATGGCCTCCACCCTAGTAGCGATGGCCTCCACCCTAGCTGCGATGGCCTCCAGCCTACTAGCTTCTTGCAACTAGTAGTGAGGCACCTTGCTACTAGTAGCTTCTTGCTACTAGTAGCGATGGCCTCCACCCTAGCAGCGATGGCCTCCAACCTACTAGCTTCTTGCAACTAGTAGTGAGGCACCTTGCTACTAGTAGCTTCTTGCTACTAGTAGCGATGGCCTCCACCCTAGTAGCGATGGCCTCCAACCTACTAGCTTCTTGCAACTAGTAGTGAGGCACCTTGCTACTAGTAGCTTCTTGCTACTAGTAGCGATGGCCTCCACCCTAGCAGCGATGGCCTCCAACCTACTAGCTTCTTGCAACTAGTAGTGAGGCACCTTGCTACTAGTAGCTTCTTGCTACTAGTATAGCGATGGCCTCCACCCTAGCAGCGATGGCCTCCAACCTACTAGCTTCTTGCAGCTAGTAGTGAGGCACCTTGCTCTGGTAGCTTCTTGCTACTAGTAGCGATGGCCTCCACCCTAGTAGCGATGGCCTCCAACCTCCTAGCTTCTTGCAACTAGTAGTGAGGCACCTTGCTACTAGTAGCTTCTTGCTACTAGTAGCGATGGCCTCCACCCTAGTAGCGATGGCCTCCAACCTACTAGCTTCTTGCAACTAGTAGTGAGGCACCTTGCTACTAGTAGCTTCTTGCTACTAGTAGCGATGGCCTCCACCCTAGCAGCGATGGCCTCCAACCTACTAGCTTCTTGCAACTAGTAGTGAGGCACCTTGCTACTAGTAGCTTCTTGCTACTAGTAGCCATGGCCTCCAACCTACTAGCTTCTTGCAACTAGTAGTGAGGCACCTTGCTACTAGTAGCTTCTTGCTATTAGTAGCGATGGCCTCCACCCTAGTAGCAATGGGCTCCAACCTACTAGCTTCTTGCAACTAGTAGTGAGGCACCTTGCTACTAGTAGCTTCCTGCTACTAGTAGCGATGGCCTCCATCCTAGTAACGATGGCCTCCAACCTACTAGCTTCTTGCAACTAGTAGTGAGGCACCTTGCTACTAGTAGCTTCTTGCTACTAGTAGCGATGGCCTCCACCCTAGTAGCGATGGCCTCCAACC
Source organism: Porites rus (assembly GCA_964035705.1). Classification (NCBI taxonomy): domain Eukaryota; kingdom Metazoa; phylum Cnidaria; class Anthozoa; order Scleractinia; family Poritidae; genus Porites; species Porites rus. The sequence goes on along the minus strand of CAXIVM010001587.1, from coordinate 23,118 downwards.
TACTAGCTTCTTGCAACTAGTAGGGAGGCACCTTCCTACTAGTAGCTTCTTGCTACTAGTAGCGATGGCCTCCACCCTAGTAGCGATGGCCTCCAACCTACTAGCTTCTTGCAACTATATAGTGAGGCACCTTGCTACTAGTAGCTTCTTGCTACTAGTAGCGATGAGGCACCTTGCTACTAGTAGCTTCTTGCTACTAGTAGCGATGGCCTCCACCCTAGTAGCGATGGCCTCCAACCTACTAGCTTCTTGCAACTAGTAGTGAGGCACCTTGCTACTAGTAGCTTCTTGCTACTAGTAGCGATGGCCTCCACCCTAGCAGCGATGGCCTCCAACCTACTAGCTTCTTGCAACTAGTAGTGAGGCACCTTGCTACTAGTAGCGATGGCCTCCACCCTAGTAGCGATGGCCTCCAACCTACTAGCTTCTTGCAACTAGTAGTGAGGCACCTTGCTACTAGTAGCGATGGCCTCCACCCTAGTAGCGATGGCCTCCAACCTACTAGCTTCCTGCAACTAGTAGTGAGGCACCTTGCTACTAGTAGCGATGGCCTCCACCCTAGTAGCGATGGCCTCCAACCTACTAGCTTCTTGCAACTAGTAGTGAGGCACCTTGCTACTAGTAGCTTCTTGCTACTAGTATAGCGATGGCCTCCACCCTAGCAGCGATGGCCTCCAACCTACTAGCTTCTTGCAGCTAGTAGTGAGGCACCTTGCTCTGGTAGCTTCTTGCTACTAGTAGCGATGGCCTCCACCCTAGTAGCGATGGCCTCCAACTTACTAGCTTCTTGCAACTAGTAGTGAGGCACCTTGCTACTAGTAGCTTCTTTCTACTAGTAGCGATGGCCTCCACTCCAACCTACTAGCTTCTTGCAACCAGTAGTGAGGCATAGCGATGGCCTCCACCCTAGTAGCGGTGGCCTCCAACCTACTAGCTTCTTGCAACTAGTAGTGAGGCACCTTGCTACTAGTAGCGATGGCCTCCACCCTAGCAGCGATGGCCTCCAACCTACTAGCTTCTTGCAACTAGTAGTGAGGCACCTTGCTACTAGTAGCTTCTTGCTACTAGTAGCGATGGCCTCCACCCTAGCAGCGATGGCCTCCAACCTACTAGCTTCTTGCAACTAGTAGTGAGGCACCTTGCTACTAGTAGCTTCTTGCTACTAGTAGCGATGGCCTCCACCCTGGCAGCGATGGCCTCCAACCTACTAGCTTCTTGCAACTAGTAGTGAGGCACCTTGCTACTAGTAGCTTCTTGCTACTAGTAGCGATGGCCTCCAACCTACTAGCTTCTTGCAACTAGTAGTGAGGCACCTTGCTACTAGTAGCTTCTTGCTACTAGTAGCGATGGCCTCCACCCTAGTAGCGATGGCCTCCAACCTACTAGCTTCTTGCAACTAGTAGGGAGGCACCTTGCTACTAGTAGCTTCTTGCTACTAGTAGCGATGGCCTCCACCCTAGTAGCGATGGCCTCCAACCTACTAGCTTCTTGCAACTATATAGTGAGGCACCTTACTACTACTAGTAGCTTCTTGCTACTAGTAGCGATGGCCTCCACCCTAGTACCGATGGCCTCCAACCTACTAGCTTCTTGCAACTAGTATTGACGCGCCTTGCTACTAGTAGCTTCTTGCCTACTAGTAGCGATGGCCTCCACCCTAGTAGCGATGGCCTCCAACCTACTAGCTTCTTGCAAATAGTAGTGAGGCACCTTGCTACTAGTAGCTTCTTGCTACTAGTAGCGATGGCCTCCACCCTAGTAGCGATGGCCTCCAACCTACTAGCTTCTTGCAACTAGTAGTGAGGCACCTTGCTACTAGTAGCGATGGCCTCCACCCTAGTAGCGATGGCCTCCAACCTACTAGCTTCCTGCAACTAGTAGTGAGGCACCTTGCTACTAGTAGCGATGGCCTCCACCCTAGTAGCGATCGGCGATGGCCTCCAACCTACTAGCTTCCTGCAACTAGTAGTGAGGCACCTTGCTACTAGTAGCGATGGCCTCCACCCTAGTAGCGATGGCCTCCAACCTACTAGCTTCTTGCAACTAGTAGTGAGGCACCTTGCTACTAGTAGCTTCTTGCTACGAGTAGCGATGGCCTCCACCCTAGTAGCGATGGCCTCCAACCTACTAGCTTCTTGCAACTAGTAGTGAGGCACCTTGCTACTACTAGTAGCGATGGCTTCCAACCTACTAGCTTCTTGCAACTAGTAGTGAGGCACCTTGCTCTGGTAGCTTCTTGCTACTAGTAGCGATAGCCTCCACCCTAGTAGCGATGGCCTCCAACCTACTAGCTTCTTGCAACTAGTAATGAGGCACCATGCTACTAGTAGCTTCTTGCTACTAGTAGCGATGGCCTCCACCCTAGTAGCGATGGCCTCCAACCTACTAGCTTCTTGCAACTAGTAGTGAGGCACCTTGCTACTAGTAGCTTCTTGCTACTAGTAGCGATGGCCTCCACCCTAGTAGCGATGGCCTCCAACCTACTAGCTTCTTGCAACTAGTAGTGAGGCACCTTGATACTAGTAGCTTCTTGCTACTAGTAGCGATGGCCTCCACCCTAATAGCGATGGCCTCCAACCTACTAGCTTCTTGCAACTAGTAGTGAGGCACCTTGCTACTAGTAGCTTCTTGCTACTAGTAGCGATGGCCTCCACCCTAGTAGCGATGGCCTCCAACCTACTAGCTTCTTGCAACTAGTGGTGAGGCACCTTGCTACTAGTAGCTTCTTGCTACTAGTAGCGATGGCCTCCACCCTAATAGCGATGGCCTCCAACCTACTAGCTTCTTGCAACTAGTAGTGAGGCACCTTGCTACTAGTAGCGATGGCCTCCACCCTAGTAGCGATGGCCTCCAACCTACTAGCTTCTTGCAACTAGTAGTGAGGCACCTTGCTACTAGTAGCTTCTTGCTACTAGTAGCGATGGCCTCCACCCTAGTAGCGATGGCCTCCAACCTACTAGCTTCTTGCAAATAGTTGAGGCACCTTGCTACTAGTAGCTTCTTGCTACTAGTAGCGATGGCCTCCACCCTAGCAGCGATGGCCAACAACCTTGTTGCAACTAGTAGTGAGGCACCTTGCTACTAGTAGCTACTAGTACCCTCCACCTTAGTAGCGATGGCCTCCAACCTACTAGCTTCTTGCAACTAGTTGCTACTAGTAGCTTCTTGCTCCTAGTAGCGATGGCCTCCACCCTAGTAGCGATGGCCTCCAACCTACTAGCTTCTTGCAACTAGTAGTGAGGCACCTTGCTACTAGTAGCGATGGCCTCCACCCTAGTAGCGATGGCCTCCAACCTACTAGCTTCTTGCAACTAGTAGTGAGGCACCTTGCTACTAGTAGCTTCTTGCTACTAGTAGCGATGGCCTCCACCCTAGTAGCGATGGCCTCCAACCTACTAGCTTCTTGCAACTAGTAGTGAGGCACCTTGCTACTAGTAGCTTCTTGCTACTAGTAGCGATGGCCTCCACCCTAGTAGCGATGGCCTCCAACCTACTAGCTTCTTGCAACTAGTAGTGAGGCGCCTTGCTACTAGTAACTTCTTGCTACTAGTAGCGATGGCCTCCACCCTAATAGCGATGGCCTCCAACCTACTAGCTTCTTGCAACTAGTAGTGAGGCACCTTGCTACTAGTAGCTTCTTGCTACTAGTAGCGATGGCCTCCACCCTAGTAGCGATGGCCTCCAACCTACTAGCTTCTTGCAACTAGTAGTGAGGCGCCTTGCTACTAGTAACTTCTTGCTATATACTAGTAGCGATGGCCTCCACCCTAGTAGCGATGGCCTCCAACCTACTAGCTTCTTGCTCCTAGTAGTGATGCCCTTGCTACTAGTAGCGATAAACTTGTTACTAGCCAAAGTTTGAATGGCAATTCATTGTCGTGATGTATGTCCCATTACGGCATTCATCCCTATTAACCCACAGTTTGGACTCACTTGGATGCCCGGTGTCAGGAAAATTGATAGGGATCAAAAGAAGGCACTGGAATAGGTTCACCGAACAAGCTGCTGGTGATGACTAACTCTATGACTACGTTATATGTTTGCTTTGCATACAACCAGGTCTCGTTCTCATGATACAAGACCAGGAAACAAACTGTTCTTCTTAAAGGTCCCAGAAACATCCTTCAATAGGGCTTTGTGTGTTCACCAGCTCCAATTTCCTCTGTCAAAGGCTGTTTCAATGTGCACGTGAAATGGGTTTTCAATACCGATCGCTGCAAACCTACATACCGCAAATCTTCTGTGACAACCCCTAAGAACAAACACTTTCGTCTATTCCAGCAAGGATGAAAGGGCCGGCTAGGACATTCAGGGCAAAACGCTCTTTTGAGTCAATATAAGTTAGGCACAGTTGATCACTTCCATGATACACGCTCAAATGGGTGTGTATAAAAATAGGGAGACCTCAGACCGACCGCCTAAAAGAAGGGAAATAGATCGAAACCCATTGGTTGGGGTCTCCATATCAAAATACACACAAAATTAATAGTTCTATCCTGTTCCATCTACCTCTTTCCGCACTGTTCCATTTCTTGTGTTTCTCCAACGTAGGTAGGATGAAGCTCCCAAACCATTTTTGACTTTGTCATTTTTTTTTTTCGGAGAGACTTCCCCAACTGCTTTTAGCAAAAGGCTTAAACAATGATGCAGCAATGTCACTTGATTTGTGGTAAGGAACTGGTCGACCTGAATTGCTCTCCTTAGGCCCTGGCACTGCCAAAGGTGCACTCCTGGTAGTTGGTCTCAAACCGAGGAGTGACCCCTGGCAGCTCTGGGGCTCTAGCGTAGCGCTGAGTACTCAAAAGTGAACAAACGCTCAAGGAATTACAACTGGCAAGGTCAATATTGATTGTGAAAAGCTTATGCTTCAACATCTACTGAATCTACTGCTAATAGGGCGCAGCAAAATGTCAGCCTCCAATGAAGACAGCATGAGGCAAAGGATACAAACGCAGCCTTGGCGGCTTCGAGACCTTTGGGTTGATAAATGGGGTCCACTAGGAGCAAGGACGCTACTAGGAGCAAAGGGCATCGCTACTAGGAGCAAGGACGCTACCAGGGGCTCCTGGCCGTACTACTAGGAGCAAGGACGCTTCTGGGGTTGATACATGGGGTCTATGTAGCCTTGGAAGCTTTCTAGCCAATTTCGAGAAGGAAAGCTATGCAGGTGACGGCAGGTGTGCAGGTGGTTCGACCACAAGTCACCAATGAGTGATGTGTGGGGAACTCCAAGCAACTCAAAACGCAAAGGTCCACTCTATCAAATCATAGGGATCCAGACTTGGTCTTACTTTCTCTTCTAGCCCTCAATCCAGGCTCCACAGTGCCCCAATCAAAACCAAACCCCGCCAACTGTTCGTCGTCGTGCCGGTTAACATGTGCCTTTCTTAAAGTAAAAGAACAACATAGAATGCTCACCTCCAAGGTATATCGTTGTCCTATTCAGTTCGTTGTCATATGCCGGGATGTCCACTCCTCTCGGAGGATGCTTTGGAGTGAACAAGCAGTTCCAACCGTTCAAACTCGATGGCATACATCCACTGACCAGTAAGGATCTACAGATCTACAGTATAATATGAACCATCTTCAGCCTCTTGTACCACCTATTCTGACCTTAGCAATTATTTACCTTGAGCCGACCAACGGCACCTCTTGATGAAAAATATTGTTTCCTTCTATCATCTTCTATCCAATGCGAGGAATTTGCAGAATTTTCCTCTTGTGGCATTTTTTGAGTGATTTCAGTACCATTTCAACATGTCCAAGTGCTTCAGGATGATGGTTGTTTCGATTTCCAGTGCTTCGTCATGGTGGGGCTCCTAAACCCACATCCTCACGTTCGGCACCCACACCAACCACGAAACCGAAACAGAGGTAGTTGGAGCCCTAGGGTCACTTCGACACAAAAGCAAGCTTGTTTCTGGCACTTTGACACAACTCCAACATTTCAGAAAAAGCCCTGCAAACGGAATCGGAGGGCCCTCTCCCAGTCAGTGCAACATGATGTGCAAAGAAAGTACTTCCATGAGGTGGAGCCTCTGCCATTCCCATTTCCAGCAGCTTGTTATGGATTAGCAACCAGCAACCAGCAACAGCACACCAGCAACACCCTGCTGCAAAGGGCAACAAAATCACTCTTGCTTTGGCGGGTAAAACATGAAAAACACATCAGTGTTTCGTTCAAATGCAAGCAGTATAGTATAGCTTCAGCCCAAAGTGAATGGAACAAAGAACTTGAGAGCTCAACAGGATCAACAGGGCCTGTTGAATGTGGGTTTGCACATCTCCAAGTGCTTGGTTGGAGATACCAAACGTGACGCTTTGGACAGCTTCCTGTCTGAAGGCAAGGACCCCCAAACGATTCTGAGCATGACCAGCATGACAGCCCCATGATTGTCAAAACTCTGTCTGTCACTACTACAAATCCGAATTGCTGGGATGCAGGCGCGTGGTCATGTTCCCATAGGATATTGCTCTCCTCCAGTGGAAGTGGCAGCAAATGAGCCTCGTGCTGCTTGGCTCTGGAAAATGGTGGAGACACATGGGATGTCCAAATACTTGCGTATCCTTTTGGACATCCTTGCTGTCTGGAGTATTTGAGAACCACCCCGGTTGGGTGGAATATTGAATCTGAACAACGACTAGAGCAATCCTCCAGTAGTCCACCCTGTCGTGATTTCTGGGCCCTCTCTAGCTGTCGACTACCAAATAACAACTATTACCTAAACCATCCGAAACCTCTTTCCTCTTGCGCTCGCCAAAGACAAGTTGTCTGCGACCGCCTTGCAGTCTATTACCTATATATATATACATCCTATACCAAACAAACATCGCTGCGGTCACCACAGTGGAAGACCACGCCATCGTGCGTCGTGCGGCCTAAAAAAAAGAGGGCTGAGGGCTTCTCAGGGTCGACCGTAGCCTTGTCCACCCGAGACTCAACAACCAAACGTCACAAACACCCGGTGATTGGAGTCTGAGAGCGCCATGAAACATGGAACCTCCCATGCGCCATGACTCACTTCAGGAGTCTGAAAGCACTTCAGGAGTCTGAAAGCACTTCATCCCAGAGTATCTTTGATGACTAAATGCCTTTGGTATCATGGACGGTTACAGTTGCACCAGGACACCCACCTCATACCAAGGAACATGAACGTCACCAGGTGTTGACTGTGAAAATTCTGATCTGGATGTTCATCGGTGTCATCGGTGTCACACCGAACGCGCCTGATCCAGAATGAAGCGCGCACACTCGCTGCTCCAGCTGGGCTCATCAAAGCCCGACTGCGATGACAACAGGGTCTTTGATCTGCTTCTCAGCAATGCATCCATTAAAACAAATCCCAGGTCCGATTCTTGGAACTCTTGAACCAAACCACAACAAGAGACGAAGAATGGCCTTTATATTACTAGCCATGGCCTCCTCCCTACTAGCGAAAGGATCCCTTTTGTCCGCAACTCGAAACCGAAACTCGACGCGGCGTTCGCCTCTCGGGCCAAGGGCACCGCCTCGGCCACCGGTCCGCAAGCTGAAGAAGCTCACGTGAGTGTAGACTAGAGGGTCAAGTGAAGGATGAGGTTTTGGTCCACCTGGGACCTGAACTCTTTGTCAAAGACCCTGGCAATAACAGTTAGTCAGTGGCAGTTCGAAACTGGCCCCGCAAGCGGCTCCGCGGCTCCGCACCTCGTGACGCTTCAAGAGGCGCAAGACGTCATGACCTTGAATCGGCGAATCAGCTCATCACATGAGACTTCTGGAGTTAGCTATGGGAATAATGAGATATACCAACACCTGACAAATAGGCCAAATAGATGGACTTAGAGGTTTTTATACGACAAGCACAGGAATGATGGACATCACCGTCTCGTATTCAACCAAGCGAAAACAAATGCCAGAAAAACAAGCGTTCATGTCATGTATATGTCATAAGTTTTGGAACTTAGTTTTGCTTGAGGGGGCTCTGGACCTGGGATATGTGCTAAAGAATGAGGTGTTCAGTTTCAGACATATACATATATATATATATATACACTAAGCTGCCGGAAGACAGAATACGCTTTGTGTCATTTAAATGCACTTAGAATAGTAAGCTGCCGGAATCTGGAGCATACGATTGAATCTCGAAAGCTATTTAAATCATATTCTAACTGTTAGCAGGCTATATAGTATGTATATATATATATATGTCAATATGATTGCTACAACAATATCTACACTCTTCATCTGATATTGTGCATTTTCTCATTTTGTTGAGCATTTGCCGGGAACCACCTCCTCATATCAACTTCTTGTTCACAAACTATATACTTCCAATATGTTCCAGCCTCTCAAATCGAAACTTGTACCAAGGTCCACTGCAAAGAATTCAGAAAAGTAAAGTCATCAATATCAAGTATTACTGGCCACCAATATGTGAAGCACACCGCTTGTGAATGATGGCGGGGGAAAAAAGAAGGAACACACATAAGAAACAAACTGGTCCACTTCGCGTTGAGGTTGTCTGAACGAATTGCCTGACGAGTTATCACTTTTCATGAGCATGGACATTGGACACACACCAGGTTTCTCAGTAGTTCAGGGCTTCTCGGACCACTTGCAGAGCAGAAAAAAGGAGGACCTGAACCGTCCGACGGATTTGTTCCCCGAACCCGTCCTGGTCGCCTTCCCAATGGTCCACAGCCCAGAGGCGAAAGAAGACCATCTCTCGACTGAGGTGTCGAATCTGGCGGTGTCGAAGACCCCCGGTGGGTCACCGATTGATTGTGTCCGACCGAACCTCGGGTTGGGTACGACTGGACCCTCCAGGCACCTACGAAACAGTGTCGAACACATCACCTGAGAGAAGGTACGACTGGATCCCTAGGGATAAACACACAATCCGTTGTTTAGTGTCTGTCGTCTCCATGGTCTCCAAAGGGAGTCCGAGCAGAATCTGCCATTCCATTGGTGGTGAGCTTTGTAGTACACTTGGCACAATCCAAAAGATGTCTTTTGTATGGGTTCATGTACACCACAAACATTGGGGGTTGTGCCATCTACTCTGAAACCACTGTAAGGGATGGTAAGAAAAACGTCTTTCAGCGTGATAGAAACCTTTGAACTGAAATGGCTGAAACCTCTTGAGGTCATGCATGGCCTCAAACAGTCATATCGCACTTGGGACTGGGGGTGGCCTGGGGTCTCAAAGCACCCTGAGTCTCAGAAACAACAAGAAAATGTGGCAATGTTTTCAGCATCCACTGAATGCAGCTTATGTATCCAACTCTTTCCAGAAACTGGGAATAGTAAGCTTGTGGTTGTTTGTTAAAAGAACTTGCGGCCAATCGGCCAATCTCGTCTGATGTTGTCAGCAATGACCACACAAGTCATGGAGAGAATCCCACCATACTTCCTGAAAGATTCAAATCTGAGAAACACCCGGAGGAAAAAATGAAAAACAAAAACATTACCTACATGACCTTAGACCTTGCTGGAAACAAAGGTACACTGCTCTGCTGCTCAGCTTCCAGCTACACTGGGGATCCGCACGTGACACGGATTTGTTGCCATCACCTCGGGCACCGCGAATCCGGGGGCAGAAAGGGGTGTCCGGTGTCTTCCGGTGTCTTCCGTGTCTTCCGAGAGGAAAACGCTCCGTCCATGGTGGTGGAGCTTGATTTCCAAAGGAATATCGGAGGCAACTGCTGGAAGGGATTGGGGGAAATGGAAAAAAAGAACAACAAGCTCTTGCATTAACGGAAAATCGTGGGGTTTACCACCTAATTCCCAATACCAGAGATTGACTGTGCAATAAGTTTAACAGTTTAACAAAACACTGCAAAACAGAGTCTACCGAGCTATGGGTGTGAATCCCAAATTATATAATATAGTTAGGTATAAAGAAACACACATGAACAACGATGCCAGTCTATGTCATGCGCGTGTTGCTTTCATGTTGGCCCTAAAGATGGATAATACAGGACTTGTTCTGTTGGTGGGTGTACTTTATTTCTTTTGGCATACTATGGGAGGATCACATACTGAATGTCCAAACATGTCCAAACTGCTCTCACATGTGGTGTTTGGATGTGTTTGGTCTTCACTGTATTTGTGTACAGCTGTTCCTTTTTGCAACCCTTGGGGACAAGCTCCTTCTTGGATTTGATCGCAGGTGTTAGGCCCACGGCAGTAGACAAACATTGACACAAATGGTGTCTCGTTCTGGTACTATTCATCGCACAACACTGCTCTGAGGGAACCATGAACCTCAGGAAACTACATTGGTAAACAAGTCAAACAATAAGCAAGTTTGGTGCTATGGCGAACAAACAACGACTTGCCTGAAGCCCGAGCCCGACCGTGGGACTGTTAGACCCTCTGCAAAGTGCACCCTTTGGGACCTTCATCAGCAGTCATTCCTTGACCCTCAGATCAAAGAAGCATGCACTGAATTGGCAAGGCACTGCGGTACCGTTGCATTAAACACTCACAGCTTCAGGCCTGATTCAGGACGGAGTTTCGGTTAGTTCATTTGTTGTTTCTATTGATGTTGGCAAGACGTACTGTCGCGGGGAGGTGCAATACCCTGCTTCAGACGTCGCCAGACCATGTGGTGGTGCTCGACTCTAGGGGTGCGTGTTGGAGATGTTTCAATTGATGCTGGCCGGCGAAACGATCTTTTGATGATTGGTCAAGCAGTCACATAACTTCATGACAAATTAACAACACATAATAATTAAAACGCTTGAAGCTCTGTGTCATGGCCAAAAGGCTCTAGCATGCGCACCTGTCAGACCGTCGGCGTCTCAAATTTTGATGAGGGATCATGCAGGCTGCGAAGCTGCAGCGGCCGCAAAGCTTAGCCCAAATAGCCGAGCCAAATGCCCAAATCAGAAACAAACCTCAAACAGATCCTGCCAAAGGAAGAGCAACAAGTCACTATTAATAAGATGATGGTCGATATATGTTTTATGTATCTATTTAGGTTTGGAGTACTGACTGACATCACATGTTCCAATATATCGCAAGATCTTAATACCGGAACCAAATTAAATAACCAGCAATAAACATGTCCAAATCCAGACAAAGAAAACCATAACTCTGCAAACATCGAGTTCACTGGGGTATAGCAACCACCTTCTGGCCATGGGTTTCCAGGTCGACAAGTTCTTCAGGGCACGTGTAGCCCCAAATTCCTCGTTCGTACCCGCAAGGGGCGGTGACCCTAAACCCTCCAATCAACCAGTATCTCCAACCCAAGTTGGGTTAGAGCTGCCCAAGTTGAGTGTTTCATCTGAAAGCTCCAGTCCCTTCGGTTCTCAAATCCCAGACTGCCTCATTGTGTCTACTGGTGTCTCTGGTTGCTAAGAAAGATGAAAACGACACTGTTTGAAGGATCCCGAATCAATGTACCGGAAAGAAGTCGTTCAGCCAACTTGAACTGGCCGTTCAGCGGGTCGTTTCCCGACCTCGTCGCATGGCCCGTCGCATGGCCCCTCTGGTCTTCAGCGGTGCTCTCAGTGGGGGGCGCTGAAGCGGCGGTGCACTGCAGAGCGCTGCGCGTGGACGCGCTTGGCACGTTCGCAGGCGACCTCCGCGATGCGCTGTCTGTCCAAGGCCTTGGAAAAAAAAGACACAAAACAAACAGAGTGGTGGAAATCAAAGAGCCTCACAAGGGATGTCTTTAAACTCGGACTTGGAGAGCATTTCTTGGACAGTTTCAATCGACTTTCTTCAGCTTCAACGGTCGAAGCCCACGGTACTTATCTTGAGTTTAGCGATGAGAAAACATGTGTCTCAACCCCTGCAGGGCCCCACTAGCTTTGGGGTGATCTGTGTGGGAACTTCCTGCCCTTCAAGGCACGTTCACCAAGCGCAGGTGCTTCTCTGAACGAGATAAGGGCCAATCCAGCACCACAGTGGACCTCGATTTGGCTGAGAATGGTTGGAGTGTAGCTGGAGCGATTAAGACAACCTAAAATACAGTAGTATCTTTTGGATGCTGTTCATATTTTTTTGTGGCATCCACACATTTGTTCTTCAGCCACCATTTGAGCCAAAGGGAAGGATCTATGGCGCATACAGCTCAAATAATTGACTCTGTCTGCCCATCCCTGATATGTAGTCCTCCATTTAAGCTCTTGAGCCCAGATGCCCAAAGGGTTCCTCCTCGCTGCTGGAACTCTCGAACGATGGACATCGAGTCTCCTGGTGTCCAAATCGAGAAGAAACTTCAAAAGCCAGGGGCCGGCCAAGGGCTGCCTGAAGAAAACAACACAAAATCAGTAATTTGTTATTATTGTTATATAACTATGTTGTCAAAGCCCGAGGGAGGTAGGCCGCTAGTAGAGGGAAAAGGTAAGTTAGCTAGAGATAGGTAGCTGGTAGAAGGCTACAAGAATGCTACTACATATGGACGCAGGGTTGCTCACGCTTCTTCAAGGAAGCTCCCCGCCTGAGCGGTTCCTTTGGGGAAGCTTAAGGTTTGCCTTTGAAAGCTGTGGAAGAAATCCAGGGTGAAGCAGGGCATGTTGAATGAAACCGATAGAACTTGCCAATGGCTCCTCCACTTGTACAGCGCGTTCCCTTTCCTGCAGCCGTGCCTGTGCCAGGTCTAGGTCCGGAACGCCTATCTGTCCCAAATGGTCCAAGTCGCGGTGTTTGGAACACACTCCGACCCTTCTTTGGGTCTTTTGGTGGAGGGTCCTGGTCGCCTGGTAGGCTTTTGGACACCTACATACGATGAACTGCAAACACTTTACACATTTGTAGTCAAAGGTGCATGACACAGAATGACAGAATGAGTCTGAAACAAACAGTCCATGGGTGAGCCAGCCTCTCGGCTGGCAAGCTCTGTCTCTTTTTGACCTCAGTGCTGTCAGTGCAACGCAAGAATTTACCCGTTTACAAATGGATGTGCGATGTATGTTTATAGGGAGAGTCCCCAACGGGCGGTCGGTGCTCCCATAGAAGGAGGGTCTTTCGGAGTTCTCCCTATGTCAATACACACCCAAGTACATTGCCACACACGTGCCACAGCCACACCCAAATGTTTGACATTTGATAGGCCTCGCCTCACCACCAGTTATGTTTGTCACAGCACAATGCTACTGCTACGGGGCTCATTACCACATATTACCACATGGTTTTACAATGGTTGTGCAAACAAGGGATCAACAAAGGTCGACCAAAATCAAGTTCGACACCAAAATTCTTGCAGTCCGTGCACATGCTGCGGCTTGCTTGGTGGTATTCCGGCTTGAACTTGCCATCGCATAGAACTTGCTACTGTATCGCCTGTATCGCACAAAACACCTGCATAAATGCTCCTGACCCATGTGAGTACTCGACAAATCTCTGTTGGTAGGAACTGATTGGGGAACTTCTCTCTGTGGCCCCTGAAATCAGCCCCGAAATGAACCAGAGGGGCCTGGCACCCATTTCAATTGCTCCAATCTTCATGAGGCCGAGCAATGGCCCGAGGTGTGTTCGTTCACTGAGGCGAAAGCACTGGCAGGTCACCGACGGGGTCGAACAAAAGATCACCAGTGACACCCAACGACCCCGACAGAACCGAAAGTGGGACGCTTCAGCCGGACTCGACACCCCCCACTCGGCACCCCGAGTCAGAGGGGGGGCCGAGTTAGCCAAGCACTTTGCACTTGGGCCACACATCACCGCGCTATGCGTGAATACTATGCGGATAGTGTGTCGATCCCGATTATCTTTGCACAATGCTCTGGACTCCGACGCCGATGTGCAAAGGGCATGCATGCACAACAACAACAACAGTAACCCCCGTTGGGGGGCCCCGCTCATCCCCCTGCTGCATTGACTACGAGTACCACCATACCACCAGCAAGTGCAAAAAGTTGCCAAAGAACAACTGCAGGTGTGGCCTTTTTCGTTGGTTTTCTCTTGGATGCGGATGCTCCCTCACCCGCTGTGTTCCCAGGTCCCCGTCCGAGCTACTGAGTTGAAGCTCTCGCAGGGAACCCACCGAGCTGCGTTCCTTTTTGGCCTTTGCTTGGCGAAGCCTGGCCAAACAAAAGAGAACGAAGAAAACATCGAAACACGGCCTGTGCCAAAGGCTTCATCATGGAAGGCTTTTCAAGGGTCCTAATTGATTATATGATATGATGTGATATGTGATATACGATGTGTGACTACATGCTATGTTTGCAAAATTGCAGGGCGAACGCAAGTGGAATTGTATATGAAGAACAACATTCAAGACTTCTAGAGAGAGCAAGCTAGGTTCTGTTCTGTGGGCTTTTTTCCAGTCCCTCGATAGTGCGCTTATCTTGTTGTGACGGTTCCACGACGAGCTGGCCCGTGAAAACTTGTACCACGTCTAACATCGCTAGCAGTCACGGAAGCTATACACCCAGGAAGATTACGTAACATGGAACCTGAAAATGGAGCTTTGAAATACTTTTACTCTACAAACCGGGCATGTGTAACCAGGTTCCGGTCTGTTGGAACGGACGTCCATCGAACACGTACAGACCGCTGAAACTTGGGACATACGAGTTCCCGCAGACCCGAAAATGACCCTGTACAATGTCATGTTTGCATGTCATTGCGTATTTTCAGTCCCAGGGACAAGGCATAAAGAGCATCTCTGCAATGTCGATCACGCAGGCGGACCCAGGACACTTCGCGCCCACCTTACCATGGCCGCAGGACCCTCGAGCACTTGTGCGTTTCCATCCGGGGAGTCGTGACCGTCGCTCCAAACCCCAGCTGTCCGACAGGCCGGGACCCGTTCTTTGAGAGACGATCAATGAGAGCGCATCTTGGAGACATGGCAACTTGCTGACGCCATCTTTGTAAGGTCTTCTTAACGCGGAGTCAACATCGACGGGAGTCAACTAAGTTGTTGGCGGAAGAAATCCTACACCGAAGGTAATTTAACATGAAAGAAACAACAACTGTGAGCCTTGCATAGAATCGAAGGGATTCTCCTAGCCCCCAATCGACTAAGGGGTTACCTAAGTACCAGGTAGTGAACCCAAGAGCTTTTGGGACTGACCGTGTAATCCAATTGCGCTGTCTGCTCGTGAAAAGACTCTTGGAAATGACCTGAATGCCGAGATGCACCGAGTAGTAGTGATTTCAGAGTAGATGGCGCAAGTTACCCCAATGTCGGTGGCTTATATGGACCCCCAAAAAAACGTCTTGGGGTCGGGACCCATCTACTCTGAAACCACTGGCAGTTGATCTTCTGTACGAAGAGTGTGGACTTGTGCGGGTGATATTACATTCACCAACCAGAAAGCAAGGAGCGCCCATTGAGGTAGTGTCCTAGCGGACGAGGGTCCTGCTCTGTATCTTCGACCATCCAAGACCTTAGTGGAGCCTTCAAACTCATAGACTCATAGTCATAGTCTCGAATGACACCACTCACCACCACCATCTTGAACTTCTGGGATGTGCACTTGAGGCCTTGACACCAGCTGATCTGCAGTCCTCTTTGTAGAATTCCGACTTGTCCTACTGACTACCATCACTGACTCACTTGATCGCTTCAAGGATCAATTTCCAAAGCATCGTCCTTTCCGCACTGAACGGACGAACGGAGTGAAGCCAAGGCAAGGTGCAGCACCAAAGGGTCACATGGAAGCCACGGTTGTCGTGGACTGCATCCTGGAAACACGCATCTTCCGGATCGCAAGCAAGCATTGAAGAGAAACTCTGGAACCGTAGATAGGTGTTATGTCCGAGTTTGCCATGGTATTCCGTATGGAGCCGATAGGCTAGGGAAACCCTTTGCTCGCGGGGTGCGCGGATATCCAGAACTGCATCGAGGAACTGCAATAGATGGTGGGAATTCCCAATGCTGCTGCTAGCTATTCTTACCCACACTGCCTCGGGAAAATACAATAGGGATGTGCAAGTGCAAGGAAGAAAAATGGTCCCGAACCCGTGAAATATATGGCACAATGCAACATCTCAAAAAAAAAATCGAGAAAACTCATGGCTCCTCATGGCTCGGCAACCATCACACCCCTCTTGTCCCGTTTCCAGGCTTCAATCGCCCTTATGGCAACCTATTAACATGTCTAAAAACACAAAAACTGGAAAACAACCATGGAACACATTAGAAAAAATAACACTTTTCTGGAAATAAAACACATAACTAAAAAAAAACAACAACAAAAACACACAAAAGAAAAAGAAAACACATTCCTCGTCACTCGTGGAACGACTCTTCGACTCTTCGACTCCTCACCGCGTTCGGACCCGACCGTCCTCCAAGCGGTCGAAGAGCACCACGGACCGAGGTACTGCCTCCGGGCGGCAGTCGCTCACATCCTGGAAGATCGGTAGATCTCGGTGGAAAACCGGTGGTGTCTCAAAATTGACAGCGTGGTTCTCTTTCTTTCTGGGTGGTCACATATTATAAGTATTATATGATGATATACAAATATAGATACAATAATATGTAAAGTAGCTTTGCATGTGTTCTTTCAATCTAGCATAATCTAGCAAAAGGACCCAAACCATTTGCTTGGCACATGTGTGTTCAGTTCGCATTTGCTTGGTTTTGCCGTTGGTTCCATGTTAGCACTCAGCATCAAAACGCGACAACTTGCAATCAAAGCTTACGGGGCTTAGCGGGGTCGGGTCATCGCCTGGACGTGGAACAACGCTGGGATTTGTTCATCAAAGAACATAAGATGACGCTGGGCATCAGAAGTACCATTTGATATGTTGAATGAACATCATACCCCATTGCACCGGCAGAATGGGGTAGGTGCACAAATTGAATAAACTACATCAGGCTTCCTCGAAAACGACTACTTTCCAATGCAAGGTTCATTTGAGACACCAGGACACCGGTTCCTCGGAATCTCTGAGTTGGGTTCTTCACCGACCTCGGTTCACCCCGTCTTCGTCACCGACCTTGTCATAGCAAATCATCATGAGGTCTGCGTCCAAACCTCGTGACATCGAAAGGGAAAACATGGGAACACGAACACCCTAGAGGCCCTGGAAACATTGAGCTGCAGGTTGGTTTTCCTAGTCGAACCATGAAAGAGCATGTCGAACCAGGAGATGACATGGATGACATGTGCTCTGTCTCAACATGGAGATGTTTGGCAACCCAAAGAAAGCATGCTAGTTGCTAGCGCAAAGGGACCGCATGCTTGCGTTGTATGAACATCCTTATATCGCTTAATATATATATATATATATACATACTCCTGGGATTTCTCATGTGGTTTAACGATTCAGCCAATGCCTGCCTCCCGAGCGAGAAACACAGGGATAAGAACTCCCACTGGACGCCAATCTGACAAGTAGCTGGGGCTCGCAGCTTGAAAGTCGCAAAAGCGCGGCCTCCAAATCCCCCATTCCACCGGCAGTATCCAGCGTGCCTCAGCTAGGTGATGATCAACACTTGGGGCATTAACTAGCCAATCAAGAAACATCATGGGCGCCCGAGTTACAGCTACAAATGGGTATAGAAAACCTGAAGTAGATTGACCGTGACATGGGAGCGGATCGTGCGGCTGTCGTAATATCCAAACATAGAAAATAGATCACACGAAAATGACAGGATGATATTGATGCGAAAATGACAGCCATATTGCAATCTATATAGTATTCATTCATGAATGTGTGTCGATCCTTTGGGTATACATATAAATATTATGTATATATATATATAAATATATTTCCGGAGACCTTAAACGTTCGTCCTGGACTCCCAAACACCCCCAAGGTTGGTCGCTCAATGAGTAAACCCAAAGAACAAAGAAATCACACATCCATTGGGCTGATGCCGACCCCGCAGACTTTAAAGAAAACAACGGCCAAACCCTTCAAAGTAAACATTTTGGGCTGCATGACCTCACCATCTCCGTTGAACTCCGGGTGCTTTTCAGCTTTCACTTGCTTGATGTGTGTATGGAGAGCTCCTGATTCAGAAGTGGAGAGTTCTACCCGCCCAGTTGCATGACAACGCACATCAACCCACCAGCTGTGCTTCATGGCGTGGAGAGCAGACTGCCAGCGATGGAGATGGAGACTGCCAGATCTCATGTCCCTTGTTGATGAGATGTGTCCGAATCATGGTCCTTGTTGGTGCGAAGTACCGTCATTTTCTGCGAAGTACCGTGGACATGGGGAAAAGTTCACATGTTTTTTTGTCTTTAAGTACACAAGGTCTCTAAATTAAAGGTCTTTGTTCAAACCTTCTTCCTCAAAACAGGTGATGAAGACCCTGGAGCTCTCGGTGGCCCTTGCCACAACTTGGAGCCAAATCGAGAGTGCGCAAAAGGTTCTCCCTCGTTGCTTTAAACTAAAGGAAGGGTTGATATATAATATATAGTTGATGACTCAAATAAACTTGATTAACTTACGACATTTGCACATCACCGTAAATGATCAAAGCACAAAGGTGTCCGTGCTCATCAAGAATATCAAACCATTGAATGCAAAGATGTGGAGCACTTGCTGGCACACCCTACCCTCTTGCAAAAAGGCTTCACACATGATAAGCCAATGGCCGCTCAAAAGTACATCCCTTTTCAACAACCACCACATCGAACGAAGCTGAAAAATGCTTCAATTCAATTAACAGATCATACCCTCAGAGACCCTGGTCATCCCCAGCCTTTGGGGGGGCATGGGGCCGTCCATATTTTGTTGTATTACTCTTGCCAACGAAAAGTTAGCTAGCCTCGCAACCACAGACTGATCTCACAATCAATCTATGTCTACTACATCTACTACACAACATCACATAGACATAGACATGTCTACGCAACTCACAATCAATCAAAATACTCCTTGAACACCAACATCACCAGTAGTTTAGTCCTGTGAACGGTGGTGTTCCGTCTCGGACGTATCACGGCATTGTGAGAAGAAGCGACTTGGCAAGCTTCGCCTTCTCGACTTCATGAGTTGTCTCGAAGCTGCACAGAAAATCCATCCAGCAGTCCAAACATCCTCCCTGCAAACCCTCCGTTTGGTCACGTTCATGTCACTGGAT
Source organism: Porites rus (assembly GCA_964035705.1). Classification (NCBI taxonomy): domain Eukaryota; kingdom Metazoa; phylum Cnidaria; class Anthozoa; order Scleractinia; family Poritidae; genus Porites; species Porites rus. The sequence goes on along the minus strand of CAXIVM010001587.1, from coordinate 4,132 downwards.
CTGCCGTCCCCGTCCACCGTTTGGGCTTTCCGACAGCGCCAGGAATGTCCACGGCCAAATTGGCGGTGAGATAGTCCGGCAACGGCGCCTTGGGCCTCGAAACAACGAATGGGCCACCAAGATCGCGAGAGCCTTTGTGGCCCAGTGGTCATGGCACCCAGTTGAGTATTCATCGAGTATTCATATTACATAGTCACACACCCAACAAAAAGTGCATTGTAGCATATTGTAGCTGTATTGCTTTGGGCAGGTTAGTTGATGCGGACATACTCTTGATATATTATAACTATATATAGTATAATATTATGTCATGCGTTTCAGATCACAATGACGGTGGGGTGTGGTGACCCTGATTGTTTGACCACCAACCTCTGATCTATCTTCTCTTGGGACAAGGCAAGGTCTGAGGCCCTGGATCACGAGGGCCAGGGATGAAGACAAAGCCTCGATGCCGGTGCTGAAGGCGGTCAAACAAATGCAGTCAGGTCGGCATTTGACATGAACCCCAAAGAGGTGGTACAAACTACTAGAGTTACTAGTTACTAGAGGTGATTTTAAGTTGGAAACATTACCTTGCCATACCTTGCCTCAGTCTCTCTCTCTCTCTCTCGACACACACACAGACACACGCTTGAAGCCCCTATACCTATTGGGTAATGACCACGGGGAGTGAGTTTGTTTTGGGGCAAAGGGGTGTCTAAGACTTTGGGTCTCATTTTGGTGTTCCCTCGACGGGTGAAGGATCATACATAAGAATAGCATTATCAATTACAGTATCAAACAGATCGACAGCTATTGAAAAGAAACACAAGGATCAAAAACAATCCCAGTGAGCAATCAAAGGAAACAATGAATAGGGAAGTGACAACAGCAGCAGGGCGGGCGACAAGAGAATCAGATCAGGCAGTCCCCCGTAGAACAAACCAAAGCACAAAGAAAACAAAAGAACAACAGGATAGAAATGTTGGGACACAGCAAAGGCCGGTCCTATCACCCACCAAAGGACAATGAAAGGGTATTTGTTTGCAACACATAATAATCGAACCAATTTTCTGGTGCTGGAGGGGGTTGGGGCTAGGGCGTGGCTGCTAGAGCCAACCAAACATCAAAAGCCACCAGACTCGGAAGGTTTGTAGATCAACACCTCAAACTACACACCCCATGGTACCCTGAAAGTGACACACCAAGGCAACAGGTAGCTTTGTTATAGTTTTGCAAAGGTCGCGTCAAATTCGCATAGATATGCATAGATGAATTTTGCAAACCTCCTGCTTTCCACTTAAAAACATGTTCTGCAGAGTACTGAGTAGTGGTTCCCCTTTTGACACAGTGGTCCAAAGGAACTGGACGGCACCCCACTCGTTGAGGTGTCCGAGTCGCGAGTGCCGTGCATCACGTGGGCCTCCAAATTTCGCCTCAACGGACGGTGGGCCCGAGGAACGTGTTCGCCGGACGTGTGGTTGTGGATGATCCAACAGAGGTTGAAGAACCCTATAGGCTATCCCATAGGTACCCTGGTATGGTCCTATAAGGTCACTTAACCTCTGTTGGATTGTACAACGTGTTCACTTGCGAAACTTGCTACCCAATAGTCATTAGGTCAACCCCAAAGCGAGTCAAGCATGGTCAAGCAGTGAGCTCGTAGTTGGGAAATTGTGAGGGCGAACGGCGAACATTTTGTTTCATTGAGGCTTTGACCACCCAACAAACAAACAAATCCGCAAACAGGACCAAACAGAGTTCCTGAACATTGAATATGTCTTGGCGCCACTGGCACCTTTGATATCAGGCAAAGAAGGACCGTCGTGGGGCTACATGAAGAGCAACACATTTCGGGAGATGGTCGCTGCTGCTGAGGAGCGTGGAGAAGCAAAAGGCCAAACATCGCCGCGCCCGATGCACGATTTCTGGGCAAGTGCGGGGTTATATACGAACAGGCAAGCCAAAGGCAAACAGGGAGCATTGCTCAGTGCGGTTGCGCAGCAAGCCCAGCAAACACTGCCTATCACTACTCAGTTCTTCTTCACAGCAAGATTCTGCGGTCACGTCCATTGCCTTGCACTCCAATGATCGTGGGGCGCCTTTGGAGCTGTACTCTGATCAAAGCGCTGGGGGCCTCCTCAGAGTGGACCGTGCACACCTTCGGGTCTTAGGGCGGAAGCCTCACGCATTCGGCTTGAGAGGCTGCGGCTGGAGGCGCCAAGGACATGCTCTGATTCCAACGAACGACGCATGGGACGTTTCTGAGAACGACCGGGGTCGGAGGAGGCCATGCAAAGGCCATGCTGAGCCGCGCCACTCTGCAGTCTCACCTTCAAGGCTCACACCGACTCGCACCAGTTTGCCCCACCCAATCAGGGCCGGTACAGGGTCCGCTCGAAGAACCTGCCCCAATGATTTAGCACAATCACTATAAAGGGTCCTACGTCCTACGTCTACAGGCCGGTTTCAGGGTCGAGGTGGGGAAGCTTTCAAGCGACGTCGAAATACCCAAGTAAGAACATCCTGGCCAATGAGGAAATCGCAGCATCAACGTGATGACCTCTTCAAATCAAGGCTAACTTGACACAGCTCAGCTTGACTATGTTCCCCATCTCGCACATATCTGGCAATCCGCCGCCATGGCCTTTGGCGCGCTTGGAGTTGCTGGGTCACCCACCGAGTTCCGGCGGCCTCTGTTTGACGTGCCAGAGCAGTGGTAGGTCTGAAACTCAACCTTCGAAACCTCGTGGAGGTGGTTTTGACCAGGGTTCCCGGCATCATGAACTTCAAGCGCTCGAAGCCTTCTCGATAGGCCCGCACCTGCCATGACGCCGAAGAAACATGACTTGACACAGTGTGCTGCCCAAAGCACAACCACATGGGGGCGGAGCTGACGAAACAAGGTAAGAACAACATAGAATAACTACATGCTTTGCTTTTGATGTTCATCTACCTGCAACTACTGGTGGCCACTCCCTTTGAGGTTTCTGAGCAAACAAACATACAATTCTTTTGGGTGGCCAAACCTCTTCGGCCTCCCCTTCTTTCTTTGCTCGTGCGTACCTTTCAGATCCTTTCAGATGTGTCCTTCGCTTGAAAACATATATGTATGCAGACTTCAACTCTCACACACTTGTAGAAATGCGTACTGATGTGAATGCAGTGCCACACGCCGGCCTAGGTAACCATTTCCTAAGGGTACAGGTGAAGAGGCCTGAAAAGAAGTGGAGGTCCATCAAGTTCAACATGGCCAGCAAATCTACAGTAAAGGAACCATCGAACGATCGATTGACAGAATGACGTCGTCCGCTCACAGCTGCAAGTCGAAACCAAAGCCCTATGCGTGACTGCAGATGCATTAGCACTTTATCAAATGTTAAAATTGTGCAGGTAAAGGAATGTGCGTCCACATTCCCTTCCGGCTGAATCCCATAGCTTCGTTGGCATGGCTAGGGAAACAGCTGCCATGCCCCCTGCTCAAAAATGAAAACGGAGTCAAAAGTACAATCCAAACGGATCCCTGTGACTACAAGGTGCACACACACACACACACACACGCACACTGTTCCCAGCCCCAGTGGAACGCAACAAAAAACCCAATGCATCCCAAAACCATATTATGGGTCCTCTTTTGCTGTTCGCACCAAAAATCATCCATGATAAAGTCACACCGTACTCAAGAAACAACAATGAGTGTATTGTGTATAAAGAAAATGATAATTCCGACATATAAATGCATCAACCAACAACAGAAATGCATTTCCACCAAGCTAGGGTCTGGAGCATCACACCAAGTTTCCTTCTAATTTAGGTACAAGAAGAGTTCCCACATTCACCAATCATGCGATTTATCTAAGCCCAATCCGTTCCGTTTTTGGCATGCGTCTCCCACAACTCTCATCACTCGTGCCGACCCCTTGGCCAGTTGGTACGAAGGATCGCGAGCAAAAGCTGCCCATGAAAATGTAGGCGGTGGGCCTCACAAGCCAAAATCAAGGGGCTCATGTGTGGCAAGTCCATTAAAACAACATATGTGTTTTTGGTCCCTGATCTACGCTTACATGAGTTGTCTATTCTTGCGTTGATTCTGGGCTATACAGTTTTGGGGTGCATACACGATAGCCTACGCAGGGATAACGTTTCTGCAAAG
>CAXIVM010001586.1:0-13000 GCA_964035705.1 Porites rus | reverse complement strand
ATCATGTGGAAGGGATACTGACTTGAGCTAAGCAGCTTGAGCTAAGCTGACTCTTCAACGACGATGCGATTTGTGCGACTGCTTAGGCCAACGGGTTCTTCGGTTGTTCTTCCTGCCTCAGCTGCTCAGAGCGCTTTGAAGCCACATCAGTCGCTTCCTCGGCCTGGAGAAGTTGAGCCCAAGACCTAAACCTTTGAGTGGCATTTGCTCTTTGAACGTGTGTTGAAGAAATCAAGTAAGGTTTAAGGAACAAAGGTATATAGAAAATCTAACTGTCAGTTTGCCCTACACCTTTTTTCTTTGCACCCAACCTGACCTACTTGCACCACTGCATATTCCACGAATCTCCGGAGGCCTGTGCGACCCTGTCAATAAGCTGAGAAAACTTGGAACCTGCAGTTGGAGGTGAAGTCCAGTTCGGATTTCTGAAATGCGTGCAAAAACAATGAAACCAAAACAAAGGAAAATATTCATCTGTCCAAAGACTGCATGTTGCTGTCAACGACTCTCTCCATCCCTACTGATGAGAACATACTGACATCTAAGATTCCTACACAAAAGCTTCGTGATCTGCTCGGGGTCCTAGCGCTCGATCGCCCCAAGAGCGAACCAAGAAAATTGCATCTGATCTCGCAAAAGGTTTCAAAAACACAGAATGGACCCTCCGCTGACATGGATCCATCATGATGATGAGCTTGGAGTATCTTCATGGGTGTAGAATCTCTCTCGATCTGAATCCAATGGTCCAATGCTGGTGTGATTTGCCGCTCAATCAAAGTCGCATCTCCTGAACAGATTCCAGCAGCTCACCTTGGCTACCCCACAAAGAACCACGGCAAGGTTTCAGCCAAGGATTTGGCTTCAACTCGAATGTACAGCCGCACAAAACCCTTTGTGTGTATGTGTCACCTGCTGTCTCTAGGGACACCACTTACTTCTACCTACAAACCTGCACAGATTCAAGCAGGGGAGTGTGGCATGATTGTGGGACCGCACTCAACGAAGCTACCACAATCATGCGGTACCAAGTCTGATCAACTCGGCGCACTTGCTGATTTTTTAGATGCTGTGATGCTGTATTCATGTCTCACCTTTGTTGAAACAATACTGTTATTGCGGACTTCTTCACTTTTCGGTTCACCAAGTCAAGGTCAGTAAGAATAGAGTGCTATGTTCACCGCGCAGCTCTGAACTTCTGCTCTCTCGAGCGCAATTCTGAAGTGTGTCTTCCCACTGCGGTAAGCTGTGTGATCCCCGCCGGGCGCCGTTACTCAGTCCTCACCCCTACACAAGAGAGAATCTTTCAGCAAGTCCTCACTGCACCTCACCTTGACGCAGACCGTTTCTTGCTCGAATACAATATTGAAGAACAACACGACGCCCGCATCCTCCCAAATACGTCCAACCTAGACAAGAATTGGTCGGGCATCATTACGACGCTTAAAGCGTATGGACATGGTGCTAAGGTGACAAGCGTATTGCACAGGGATGGGCCGTTCACCCCAAACACTCCCGCCTTGAAGCAATCGCGTGGCAGTGCAATGATAAGCCTCCAATGAGTTTCATCTAATTCACAACCCGTAAACACCAAAGTGTGTATCCACTTTCTGCTGCTCGCCAAATTGCCCTCCAAGTTCAGTCCATCACGGACCTGTACACCGTTCAACCCAAGCAGTGTCCTTTCATGACCAAAATCTGCATTGTGTGTGCGTCACCTCCGGTTCTCCTTGTACAGTTTACCTGTTTGCTCAATTCAGCAGGGAGCTCACGGGTCTGTTCCGGGCGTGCCAGCAAAGGTCCAGGTTCAGACTAGGATATAAAGAGGGGACGCTCTTTCGTACCTGCAACTCTGTTTTTCACAGCGGCGTTTTAAACATCACTGTTCAGGCTGACTTCATCACCTTTAGCAGGGCGTTTGCAGAGGGCTCGTCTAGTCTGGTATTGCAGTAGCTCATCTTAAAGTGCCAACACTCACCACTGAAGCTCAGCTCTACGGAGCACTTATGTCAGGTGCGTAATCAATACTGTTCTTGGGCTTTCTCGCCTTGCCGTTACTCATAGGGCCATTTCACAGGTTGAGGTCTGAGCGCTCTAGTCTGGTATTGCAGTAACTAATCTTAAAGCGCTAATGCTCACCACTTAAGCTCGCTCTACGGAGCACTTATCTCAGGTGCGTAAACGATACTGTTCTTGGGCTTTCTCGCCTTGCCGTTACTCATAGGGCCATTTCACAGGTTGAGGCCTGAGCGCTCTAGTCTGGTATTGCAGCAACTAATCTTAAAGCGCTAATGCTCAACCGAGATGCACCCTGATTTCTCGCTCCACGGACCTCTTCCCACTGTGGTAAGCGGTAAGCTGCGTGAACCCGCGGGGGCGCCGGTACTGAGCCTCTACTCCTTTCCAGGGGGCCAGTTACTGTAAAGTCCTTTCAAGACTTCGTCTTGACGCAGACTTTACACGCTCGAAGGTCAGGGCGCTGCCAACATACCTGCTGGGTGTTGCTCCTAAGTCGCAGCTGGAGAACGCGTTCCTTGTGAAGCTTTGGGCTTTGGTCTCATTCGTTGTTGCGCACTAAAGAGCGAATGCAGTAAAGGGCTAATGTCAAATCTTGACTGCGCTTTCCTCTTGCGAGCTTCCACTCACGGATGGCAATTTGTCCTGACAGCCATGGCCAGCGAACCAATTTAGCAACTTTGTCGACTCCTTCGAGGCTGCAGCCGCCACTCAGCAAGCTGCTCTAGACAGTCCTCCTCGCGGGACCACGAGCCTGGCTTTTGAAGCCCTTGAAAGTCAACATTTGGATCACCTAGTCGAATCACTAGTTCTGCGACGTTTCAGGGAATCCCGCCCTTCGCGGATTGGCGCCTGCGGATCAACAACACGTCATTGGTTCTTTGATTCATCAGCTTTCCACCTATTAGCAGGATTTGGATGATGCCACCTTGGCTCCAGCATTATCAGCTCCCCGCACGGAACCATCACAAGCTGCTGGACCAACGGCTACGCCTGCGATTGATGTTCCTGCGCCTTCGTCTGCCTCGGGTTCTATGTCTCTGACGAACTCCTCGGGATCACCGCCTCTAACTTTGAGCACTCCCTTTCCTGAGTCAACCACCGATGATCCCTAGAGCTTGACCTACATGCCCACAATTTGACTTTGCCCCCACTTTCTTCGTCACTCCACAGCGCTGTGGACAAAACAATACTACAAACGAACATGCTACTGAACGCATTATGTACAAATTTCATTAACAAACTTCATGTTCTCTCAGGCCTTATGGTTTCCTTTTATATGCTGTTCGACATCCTCACACACATTGTTTACTCCCGCAGCGCCTCTTTGGTTCAAACCTGCCTGTCTTGACCCTTTTTCTTGACCCTTTTACCTTCTTGATGATTTCCTCTCCTGGACTTTGATTGCCGCAACCCCTGTTCCACGCGATTCCCACTGAATGGAATGAATTTCGACGACCTATGGATTCCCTGGGTTCAGTACCCAACCTGCTGACCATCCGTTTCGAGCTTGACATCAGCCTTCTGGTCCACCAACCCGTGAACTACATCACCGTCACTTTGACTGCGGCTCAGATCGAAGACAAGGACTATACGGTTGACGATCTCAAAGATGTGATCTTCTCCCGGGTCGGACTCTCCCGCACATCTTTTTGGATGGGTCTCCCCTCCTCCGGAGACTCTCACGTTTGGGAAGTACCCTACACTTGCTTTCTTGAAGACCTTGTGCTCTACTACATCAACTCACGACGAGTACGCCCCATCGGCTACATTGATGAGTACTCCCGGCGCGACACTCTCTATCCCTATCGGACTCTCCCTACCTTGGCGGCACGCCTCCATGATGATGCCATCGGCCAACTCCGCCTACCCCTGACCGCCTATCTTTGCTTCCGTGAGATTCCAGAGTCTCACCCTTTCCCACATGCGTTGCGGAGCCTAGTGGAAAAGAACCTTAGCTTGCCTCCCTCGGAAAGGCGTGTGTGTGTAACCTTGGAGTCACAGGGATCCCTTCGGATTGGTTTGTTTTTGGTTTTTGTCTTTATCAAGCAGAGGGCACCTGGAGCAGAGATAGGGAAGGTGCCAATGAAGACACATATCTCTTGCTTGTGATATCGACGGGAGACGTCCTGTCGATGTACCTGCAACTGTGTGTGTGGCGTTGAGTAACCACAACCCACTCTAGAGCCCAGGCTGGTGAGGTTTCAGAGGTCGGCAGATGTGCATTAAAGGGTTCGAGCTTTGGAGCCTTTGCGATTTTAAGGACGTATTCTTGCCCTGTTTCCTTAGGTTTTTCACTTTGGCCGGCGTGTGGCAACCGCTTTCAAATCAGTACGCATTTCTATCAGTGTGTGTGTGTGTGAACCAGTTTGAACTTGACGTTAGCCGTACCACCAGTTATGCCAAGGAACTCCGATGTGACATGGACATCATGCCGAGAGTATCTACCAGTCTTTCCGTGTTTGTAGTTGCAAGTCGTGCTGTGGCTGTTTGAAGCCCAAAGAGTTTAGAAGAATGTCTTTTTGCACTCCGCTGGCAGAAGTCTACATTCCCCCTCAACGGGAGGGCTTTCATCCCTGTTTCTGCAAGATTTGTACTGCTTCTGATTGCAAGTTCTACCTCCACATCTTCTAGACTTGCTACAGGAAGGGCTTTCATTCCTGGCAACTAGATGACACAACCCAAGGCTTAGTGGGAGGGCTTACTTCCCTCGAGGTCCTCCCAATCCCTTTTGAAGCATGTTCTTTGGGATTGCTGTGGTTGGCCCACTTGTTGCTCTTTTGCTTCCACTTCTGCTATTTTTGGCCTATGAGCTCAAAGGCTGCTCAAGTCATGTCCATCAGCGTCAAGTACAGTGCAAGTCACAGTGGTGCTTACGGCCGACTCAATTGATGCTTTCCAACAATCAAACAGCACAAGCTTTCACCTGCCAAATTTCTGCAAAGGTGCTTGTTATGCCAAAGTGGCGCGTAACACCATCTGCAGAAATCAACCCCTTGCTTTTGCTCCAGTTCGCGTATGCATTCAATCTGACAATCTATATACAGTAGATTCTCAAGGAATCGCATCAGCTGTATGTACTTTGGTTCCTATAGAAAATTGTCAGTGCCAACTTTGGGCAACTCTGGTTTATCTGGGACCTGGTAGATACATCACAGGCTGCCCTTTCATTCTTGGAGGGCCCGGTTGCATCCTGCCCACCAGGTGGCATTTTGCGGGAAATTGGAACGGTTCTTGGTCCATGAACTTCACGAGTTAAGTGGCTGGACCAATTTTCGAGGTCATGCGGGAAACAAAACAAACTACTGCTGTGAGGTGCGGGTACCCTTGCTTACGGACAGGTCGAACGTCCCGGGGGCCCCTTTCACAGAAGGGGTTTGTACAAACTCAAAAGAAGCTAGCAGGTCTCTACAACTGAGGATGCGTAAGGTGGAATAAGAAACAAACAAAAACACGGAACGCAGCAACAAGCACCTCAGGAAAGCAACCAAAACCGAAGAGACACCCTTCACCTCGTGGGAAGTACACTTGGGAATAAATTGCATGGATCAAAGGACGTATCTACCATTTCACACACAAAGTTGCTCTGCATCTAATTGGTTTGCACAATTTTGCACATGGATCAGGGAATGGGTCAGGCACCTTGTCCCAGGATACCGCTACTCGTGGCTTTCGGCAATATAAGAAGCGTTTGTTGCAGGGAATTTGGAGTACATCGGGATGACCAAAGGGTTCGGCCTCTGGCAACGTCACCAGTCAATCTTTGTGGAATGGTGTGTTGACCCCAGCCAGGTGTGGGGTTTGGGTCTTGTTCTGGCCGCGCTCGTTCACCATGGCTGGGAATCTGATGAGCAGCATGAATGTAGAAAATCCAGGAATTAATGTGTTTCAAAAAACAAAGAAAAGGTCGAAGCATCCTGTTGTTGTTTTCTCTAGGTTGACTTTGATGCAGCCTTTCAGGTCCCAACTGCCATCATGTTCGCTCCCTTTCTCCTTTCTCCGCAAGTAGTTTTGATGGCCCCTGAGCCGGGCTCAAGCTATAGACAAAGTCGATGTTTGTCCAACAGGACCAAGAAAGCCAAATGTCCTGCCGTTGACCTCTGACTGCATACGGCTTCTTGCTAGTCAGGCAACTTAATAGGTCAAACATGAAAGTAGTCTGTGGGCAAAGATAACTCACCTCAAGTGTGGAAAACCCCTCTCGTCACTATGTAGACAAGAAAGCCCAAACTTCTTCCATGATGAACTCTCAGCTGCAAGAGCAGCCACTCAAGTGCTGATTCTGTGAGTTTCGGTCATCAGGTCAAGGCGCCGTGCCGCGTCTGTCAGGATTTTTTGCCAATCCAACTTTGGGAGCTTGGCAGAGCCTTGGCAGAGCCTTGGCAGAGCCTTGGCAGAGCCTTGGCAGAGCCTTGGCAGAGCCTTGGCAGAGCCTTGGGCTTTTGCTGGCAGACTCATGAGGACCAGGACCACTTGGTCTTCACCGGCATCCGTGCACAAACCTGTGAGTCCCTCAGGCGCAGCTCCTCACGGAAGCAAAGGCTTGTCAATTTGACGGACGAGAAGCCCACCCGACGGATGTGCTTCCACACACTACCCGGTCCTTGATCGTTGAGAGTGGAAGTGACTTTGCAAGCTTCAGACCTGCGGCCACACACTGCACGATTGCATGGCATGATTGCAAGCGACGAAAGGTATCTAACAAACAAAACCCTCCTGGTTTTTTGGGGGGGAGTAGGCCGCTAAAGGTGAGGTAGGTAGTAGCTAGGTAGCTAGTAGGGACAGGTAGCTACTACCTGCAAGTAAGCTACTACTTATTAGGACGCAGGATAGCTTGCGCTAATGATTTGGTTCCTAGATTTTCAGGGAAACTTATATAACGCTCATCCCACCAGGTCTCAGTCTCTACCACGCTGACATTCGTCTAGATCGAAGCTCCACCACGAGCCTTCCTCGTCTCCAAAGCTGTTCGCCGAGAGATCCAAGCTGGTCAATGCCAGGCCCGGTGTTTCCAGCATTTCACACACGTGGCTGAGGTCCTTTAGCTCACAATGTGCCAAGGAGAGCTCCTAACGAGTGCATCAGCAAGAGCTCACACAACCGTTCCAAATGCAAGCTGCGGAGCCCCTGAAGCTACAAGCAAACATTAAAAAGTCCGTTGTCTAATTGTATAGTGTCTTAAAAAGCACGGAGCCCAGCAGAAGCACGAGGGATATCTTCAAGAAAGCAAACAAACGAAAGAAACAAATGTCCATCTAAGATCCCACAATCCGCGGGCCAAGCTCACTCATTTTGGTGTATGTGTCCGAAGGTGGGAGCCCCTGAAGGATGAAATGCCGAGCTTCCTTGACTCCTTCACCGGCTTCGCCTCGAAACTGCCACAGGTCTGCTTCTTCCCCTCGCTGTCTGGCATGCCGTGCAAGTGCAGCACAAACACAGCGAACGCCAGCATCTCCAAGGCGACACCAATCCTTAGAAAGCGCGTCCTGGCCAGGCTTGGGGTCCTTCAAGGAAGCTTCTCCCTGAAGAAGAAGATGGCTAGGCTGGTAAAAGCGTTGCATCTGTTTCTGATCCCTGCCAAAGCCAAGGATCAAGGACCAGCTTGGTGATCTTCGATGGTGCTGCCTCGGAAATCGGCCAGAGTGGCATTCCAAAAGATAGTACCATTGGCATCATCAGATGTGTGAGCTTATTTTCACAACATCTGTTTTACAGCAATCCTTGACAATCAAGTGGAAGTCTCCTTTCCAGGATTGCTCACAAAGCCTTTTTCAGCTTCAACACTTGTTCAGCGAGTCAAGCAACTTGCACTCTGGCAACGAGAGCTTCCAGGGATTCCAAATCCCACAGGGCAGGATCGAAGTATTGGAAGTCAAGTTGTAATTCTTTGAGCTCCGGCGCTTGTGGCAAGAACTTACCTCGGCGAAGAGTTTGGACTTTCTTTACCCCTCCTATGTTGTGTTCAAGTCAAGCCATCCAAATGGGTCCGCTCTTTATTGACACCTGCAAACCAAGAAAACACACAAATATGTATACAGGTGTTTAACAAACTGTAACATGCGGAGTGTTCATCATTGGTACAAATCAATCAGAATCCCCAATGGCCGGGCCAGCTGCAAATGACTTGCGCTGTCAATCCCGGAGCAGCAGATGGCAAGTTTAGCAGTAGGAGCTTCTGAAGGCTTGGACAGAAAGGAGTGGGTGTTGCAGAAGATGGAGTAGTGGACGAAGAACCTCCCAGCAAAAAGAAATTCACAGTCAGCCCCACTGGGACAACTGAATGATCTTGCAGGAAAGCCAACCCTAGAATCGAGTTGATGCTTTTCTGCTCAAGGTGATGGCTCAAACTTGCAAACAAGTCAAAGTCGAGTAGCGGCATGCCAAAGGTCAATATACAGTAATTAAGTGAGCAAACCTCCACACATACACACTCAAGAAGCCACAGGTCAGTTTTCAGTCCTTCTGCTCCAGAGGGAAGAAGCCCAAAGAGATCACCGGCGCACAAATCAACCAAGTGCAGAACACGAAGCCGCTCGCCAAGAGCGCCAGCACAGCCGCGTGAGCATGAAGAGCATGGGGAACCAAAAGCGCTTTGAACACAGATTCCATTGAGCCTTCCCTGCTCCACTCCGCTACAGAGGGGCGTCTGGCCACCACTCGTTGGGGTAGCCTCCGAGGCATGCCGACCTCAACTCAGCCAAAGTCGCGAGTTTCATTCAATCTAGTAGAAGAAAAAGGGAAATGGTAGATCTCCTTTGGATACATTCATCTTGCATGGGACAAGTGATAGTCAAAGCAAATTTCGAAGGGAATCTTCCCTATAACGAAAACTTGGCAGTGAGCGCACGCGTGATCGTGAGCGCGTTAACGGAAAGTCCAGGGAAGAACGGTTGTTACATGGATGACTAGTAGCTTCTTGCTCCTAGTAGCAAGGCCAGGAGCTACTAGTAGCATCCTTGCTCCTAGTAGCGATGCCCTTGTTACTCGTTGTGCACAAAAGTTGGGAGGTGCGGATCGCAGCGTCGGGGCTGCACGCTCCTGGCCTTACTACTAGGAACAAGAAGCTACCAGTAACAAAGGGCATGGCTACTAGGAGCAAGGACGCTACTAGGGGCTCCTGGCCTTGGTACTGGGAACAAGACAAGAAGATACTTACTAGTAACAAAGGGCATCGCTACTAGGAGCAAGGACGCTACTAGGGCTCCTGGCCTTGCTACTAGGAACAAGAAGCTACCAGCAACAAAGGGCATGGCCACTAGGGGAGAATGGCCACGGCCCCGACAGTGGCGGGTGGAATGCAAGAATCTGTTACACACTGCCAGGGCTACCTAAGGTAGAACTGGCGACTTTGGCAGCAAAGTAGTTTTTGGCAGCTTTGGGCGCAGAACTGGCGGGGTTATAGTACAAGGATAGTCCGCGTCTCTAGCAGCTCTGGGTAGGGAACTGACAAGTTTGGGGCTACAAGTGTCCCCTAAACTGGCAAGTTTGGGGCACTTCTTTGATCCTTCATTTACTCACTCCTTCACTGACCCACTTCCAGACTCAATCACCCCGTCACTCCTCACTCACTCACTCACCTCACCTCACCCCCACCTCACCTGATGTCAATTCAGGGATGATCGTATGGAGAATCTGGTGACCCTGGCGCAAAGCTCAGAGAGCACACACTGAGGAGATCCTCTCTGGCTTTTGGCAAAAGGAAGGGCAAGACCAAGCCGCAGCTTCAAGTGCACAAATGGGATCTTCCCAACGACAATTGGTGCTGTGCCACCAGCATTTTCTTTGCGCTTGCAGCAGTAGGTCTGCTTGGCCTTGAGAACTTCGAGGCTGGCAAGTTTGGGAACCAAATTGATGCCATGCTGCGCAAAGGTGAGAGACTGACAGTGATCGGTCTTCAACCACCCTCCCAAGGTTTTCAACCAGTATATTAGTGTCCGCTCCAGTTCGTACCCTGGTGCACAATGAAGGCGCAACTGGTGAAAATCACGTGTCTGTACCCTCACCAAGTGCAGGAAGGGTGATCTCCAAGTCAAAGTGGATGCGCCTCGATCGACACTTCACATGTCCCTTACATCGGTGTGCTCGATCGATGTGGACGAGTTGGGGCGTGCATGTCAATCCACTTCTCATGCTCATGGCAAATTGATGCAAATTGCCATCTACACGCGACATCCTGCAACGAGAGCTCACAGATGTGTCCAGTTCGGAAGCCAGCGGGACCCCTTGTCTGCCACAGCGAAGCCATCCGAAGTGCAAGACCTTTGTTCTCAGCTATGATCAAAGGCTGGCGGTTGCAGCCATTGCAGCAAGAAGTGAGTGAACTCAGAAACACCAAGCTTGCCAAGCACTCTGTCTGAAGACGCACTGCTCTTCATTTTGAAGAAGACCACCCCTCTTTGTGGCGTCTCAGGTGACGATGCCTGGGCTCAGCTTTTGGGTGTCCTCGGCTTCTTTAATCTCATGGAGGAAAATTCTGAGTATGTTTGGATGTAGTGGCCAATGAACTCAGATTAAGTGCTCGTGATGAGCGGCTCCACAAGGAGACGGGACCTCTCTGCGTCACGAAATGTCGAAAAGATTGTCACTCACTCACTCAGTCATTCACTCATTAATCATCACACTTCAACACATCAACAAACAGCTGCAACACCCTGCACACTCGCATCAGAAACCACCACATCACATATCATCATCACACGACCTTGCATCACACAAGAACTCATCACTCATGCTCATCAACCACACAACAACTCTGCGGTTATATATATATACTATATATGTGTTGAAACTTCCGCACGATTATATATATATACCTCATATTTGAAGCGCTCTACCCTCATTCACTCTACCTTTCACCCTCAACTCTTGCGCTTGGATTCCGCACGAGCTCGCAGTAGCACCGAAAAGACAGGGCCTTCCAAGTGCTGCAAATGGGGCAGCTCGTTCAAAAGTTCGGCCACCTCTGCAGCCGAGCGCCGCTGTTCCTCCTGTGGTCACAAAGGGGGGAACAAATTAACAAATAAAGCTCCTCCATGCATGTTCCGCCATCGCTACTAGGAGTCCATCGCTCTGTATGTGGAGGCCATCGCTACTAGGAGCCCTTCAGATATTCCTCCTGTGCCTGTTTGCCGTGGTGACATCTTGGGGATTGGGATGATACTGCATCGAGGTGTCTTGTGTGACTTCCCTATCGCTCGGCATGGTTTGGAGCAAATCCTCACAGTCTGGCACGAGAAAGTCTTCCCAATAACTTCCAAGAAGCGCAGGCTCAAACTGCATGCTTTGTAAGCCATCTGGGTTAAGAAATTGGTCAACTCCCAAGTGACGAGACCACAACGGTGTTCCACTAAATCATGAGGGGGTACGGGTTGTTCGAGTCCATAGTCAAGTAATGACAGTAATGACTTACTGAACCCGAGTCACTGCTCTCCGTCCCTCCCTTCTCCTCCATCTGCTCGAACTGAAGCTCTCTGGGCCGCCAGCGTGACTGCCGGTCTACGATCTTTCGGAGACAACGACAGGGGCTTCGAGCCAACGCTTCGAGCAAGGCCAAGACATCAGGAAGTCGAGGCATGTGAAACTGAACCTGAGTCGAAGCACAACATTTTGTCACCTTTCGATTTGGGACCCTATTCGATGATATGTATGCATCCAGAATTTGAACAAAATTATTTTGCATCGATGAAACCTAAAGGCAAAGCAACTCTAACATCACTCTCACAGATTTGCCTCCACTACCACACACACGCCACTGCACAGCCCCTTCCCAGCAGCCAAGTCACACTTAGGAGGCGGTCCAATGCAATTTTCATCAGGCAACCTACAGAGCAGAATGCATTCGCAGCGACTTGAAGTGCTTTCAAAAAAATTACAAAGACAACTCGTGGCACCCTCTGGACTGAAATTTGGACCAGGACATCCTTGCTTGCAAGAAACATCTCCTGCACAGCTAGACGTAAGATGTAATGCTAGTGTGTCCAATCCAATTTATATAGAGGGTTCCTTCAAACGTAATCATCGCAACTGGCTTAAACTGCACACTTTGCATTGTCATGCTTGCTCTATGGCATGCTGGAACACGTGACAATCAGGGGCTGTGTTTCCCATCCTCAAGCGCCACCCACGGCCTCTCAGCGCTCTCTGTTCCAGGGCGCGCTGCCCTTCTAAGGTCAAGGAATTGGGATGGAGACTCAAGTGACCTGGGTCATGCAAAATTCAAAAGTGTGGTGTGATTGAAAGTCGCCTTTGCCCTTTCAGCTTCATCAAATAGCCTAGCAGCTCACATGCAGCAGACCCTGACCGGCACAGAGCAACCCGTTCATCGCCCTGTTGGCGGCAGCAGCAGCAGCCACAGCAGTGGGCCTCTCCCAGAACTCCGGAAGGAGAAGCCTTAGGCACTTCATGGCACTTCATGACATGACTAGTAGCAAGAAGCGACTAGTAGCAAGGGCATCGCCACTAGTTCCAAAGGGCATTACTAGTCGAAAGAAACAATTAGTAGCCTCTTGTTACTAGTAGAAATGCCACGAGCTACTAGTAGCTTCTTGCTTCTAGTGGCGATGCCCTTTGTTACTAGTAGCTTCTTGGCACTTCATGGCACTTAAGTTTCCCAAAAAAATCTAGTAACCAAATCATGCTTCCTTCAAGAAGCGCGAGCTATCCTGCGTCCATGTGCAGTAGTGTCCTAGTAGCTAGGAGCGAACTCCCTTACTTGATTAAGTAGGCGCCTGCTTGATTAAGTAAGGAGGCAGGGCCACGGGTTAAAAAAAATTTTCGCCATCTTCACACCTTGGACCTTCCAATGTGGCACTCCGAGACTGAGGACTCTGAGGACCACCTCTTCAACCCTAAATACTTACAGCCCACATGCTACGGACACCAGCTGGAAGCTCACAGCTTCCCAAAAGGCGAAAGCTTCACTCTTGGGCCAAGTAGCCAAATAAACCTCAGACGCTGAGAATCCAGGCGGAAGACCTAGCGAGGCAGC